>JAJJWN010000097.1:0-199640 GCA_021655885.1 Fusarium abutilonis | reverse complement strand
ATCCTATATATACCTACCGAATCAGCCGGTATAAAGAGGCTATTTAGTTAGGCTAAAATAATATTATTAGATTAATAGTATAGCCTATAGCTAAAGATAATAAAAGTAATATAATACTTAGGAAGCTAGGTATAAAAATTAGGTAGGGCTATTCCCTATAGCTGTCTGACTAAAATCACTTAAGTTATATAAGTTAAGTTAAGTTAGACCTTTAAAATATAAGCCAATTTAACTTATACCCCCTGTGACTTAAGCCCCTGAAAAAGTGGGCTTGACTTGACTTGTTGGGAGCGTTGGTTGTGGCAATGATAAACAATAGCTAGAACGCTCTCTTTTCATTGGTAAGGGCACGATCAAGCACGTCAGGGTCTCCTCGGCCATGTGGAGAAGCCCCAGGGTTGGAATGTCATCTGAGGTCCAGAAGCCTGGCAGCGTCCACGTTCTTTGACGAGCTGCGCTAGTAGTTTTCTTATTGATATCACCCTAATACACTTGTGATCATCTTTACATGACAAGATATTGTACGCTTTCATGCTGCAACAGGAGGGGGTTTGTAAATGGATGACCATTAGACCCTGCCCTGGCTTACTAGTTGGTGGTCAGTAGGCTTACGTGGCAAATCGGAACAAATCCCATAAAGGAAATCTTATTAAAGGGTAGTTTCATAAACTGTTTTTAATAAATGATTATCCGGCTGAGCTAGACAGGGACCTTGACCCTGGCGCACCAAAGTTATTTCTGTCAGTCTTATCAAGCACCTCTCAGCTCTCAGCCAGGCATAGTCATCTTGCTGATGCACATTTATCAGGCATATAGTGTAGACACTACCATTGTAGAAGACTATGCCAGCCCGCTTCAATGACAGCATCCGTCACGGCCAGCGAACGCTGACGCAAAGGGCGAGTGAGTGCGCTCCAAAGTGCAAGCCATGCTGAGCCAAGTCTAGATAGGATGGATGGATGGATGGCAGCAAAGTCACCTACCTATCTAGACATTACCGAGTAGGCCCTGCGCTCAGACCGGGCCCATGCAAGCGATAGCTAGATCGAGGAGGCTCGGACCGAACATTTACAAGGCAGCAGGGGAATCAATACAATACAGTACCTACTACATGACTGAATGTTGAAAGCGCTAACATGCACTAGATTGAGTGGATCTTGAAGGGTTCAGCATGCTAGTGCCCAAGAGGAAAGCAGCTCGAGCTCTCGACCAGCCACGGGTTAGTTATTTCCTGGTGGCAGAAGTTGGCAGGCGATATCCGTAGATGCTTCGATCTTGGTTGAACGGCAGGACGGGCACGAGTCATTTAATGAGATATGCTCGGGCTTTCCGTCAATTCTGGTACGCTGAAACCCGGGTATTATCGATCGGGCCATCGCCCATGTTCTAGCGTGATCATTAGCCATGTTTTTGGCGTTTAGCATAAACCTTCTTTATCTCCGTCCTTTGCGAATTAGTAAATTACTGCATATTCTCATAATGATTGGTCTCCGCTATGCAGTTTACCCGCTTGAATACGAGATGATAAGTGACAGACTGTTGTGTGTTGACAATACTTGTCGATTCTGAGGACCAGACGATATATTTGTCAACCCTCAGCACCTACATATGTGACATGATACTCAGTGTAAACTTGGATACTTCTGGAGAAGTATCAATAGACGTTAAAGAGCCATAAGGCAGGTAATTCTCCGTTGATTTATGTTTATACAGCGTGATATCTGTGTCTAGGGACAACAAAGACACTCGGATTTACATAATCTACCATCTCACAAAGCCGGGAATACTATGCCTCGGTCAGATCGACCAGAGAAGTCTCATCAGTAATCAGGGGCCGCGTGTAGTCCCCCCGCTGTAATGGTGTCATCAGGCACACGCACGGGTCAAGATCCCCCCCCCTTTACTAGGATAGACTTCCAGGGTCTGCCACAAGCCGTTCGCGCTCCGGTTTGTTTTAATTATAGGACGGGACGAAAGTAACGCTTCCCGTGCCAATATCGATTACAGCAAAAACTGGAAGTTTTGCGAGAAACGCATGGGGAGCGCTTCACAAATCGTCACGGTCTAGAAAGTGCACACCTAATTTTGACTTGAAAGGCTTTTTGGTCTACATTGTCCAAATACACAATTACAACGTTCTATTGGACAACTACTCAAGTGCTACATACATGTGCAGAGTATGGGCTTACAATAGGCGTACCAAAACGACCAGCAAGCGTACTCACGAGGTCCCTGATCTGACGACACCCTAGTTTTCAAAAATAAGTATTTTTGGCTTGGGTGAACATTGAATAGAGAACAATTACAAAGTATAGAATGAGAATGGGCTATATACTTGTACCTGATTCCTCGTCAGGTAAAGTTTTTCTTTTTTCCCACATAGCCTGGCAAGGCCTGTCAAGGCTGAATCTATAAGTCAGGGATGCCACTCCAAGCGAAAACAGGAGGATTGAAATCGCCTCCAGGGACCTTTTGAGATCAGGCCCAGGATGCTCATGGATCTACGAGCAAGGGACGTGTCAATATGACTTACTAGTCAGTTTTTGTACCCGGAATACTGACCCGAGAAGATGCGCCGTAACTAAATGGCTTAAACCAATATCGAAATAGCTACTCTGTATGGTCATACATAGTTCAGATCTAATCTGACTCGGGATCTTCAACGAGGCTCCTATAGAGCACGGCACAGGCTCAAGTGACAAGGATGAGCTGCAGGATCCAAGGGGATTCTCATATCCTGTCAGGTCAGGGAGATTACTTGAGATGCTAACAGAGTATAGCATCGCATGTTGTATAGCATGATATTTTCAGTTAAGCGTCATGCAGCTTTTTCTCACAGTTACTAGGTATGTGGAACAAATGATTCAATGCTAAGCTGGCGCACTGATAGTCTGATACCACGCCTAAGTTCCGTACTATACGTAAATAGGTGAATTTAGGATAAGCATTCCCGTAAGTGACGGTCAAAATTATTGCGCCATAACAAACTCAAAGAAGCGTCTCAACCCTTGCACGCACGACTCGGTTTCACGGTCCTGTGTATAACTTTGACTTAGGCAGGGCAGGGCAGGGCGTCATCTTTACGCAGCTTGCCCACGGTGTCGGACGACACTATGTGACACTTCTACTCGAGAAGTATGTTTTCCCCCTCGATAAATAACACAGTTAGACGGCACATTGGTAACTTTAAACAAGTCAACTGATCTACCCGATAGTCATCTGCGTAGTAAAGCTCTTAGATAGCCATAAGGAGAACAAGAAACGCATAGCTGATATGATGAGATAGCACGTTCAGCTAAAAAATAATTGTATTTATTGTGTCAGTAGAACAGTGTAGTTTATACACTGCCCAGTTCTCGAATCAGTAGTTAACGGCTCAAATTTCCTAATTGGGCAGTCATTGAAATCAGACATCGTCACACCCTGTGAAATCTTTCCCAAACTCAAGCGCACACAGCCAAACCTCAACCAGTCCATTGTTAACTATGTCTTTCCCGGCTAAGCCTCTCAAAGAGTCAAACCGAACATTGCGTATTTTGGAGGACGCCCTAAGAGGGGATTACGGGGTATTGGCAGCAATATGGTCAGTCCTTGCGCAACATAAACACATAAACTCGCTGACATGAGGACCAGTTATAACATCGAACATCTCACAGCCATAGTCAGAGCCGCTGAAGCCAAAAGATCGCCATTGATCTTACTTCTCTTTCCCTCAACTCTAAAACAACTCCCCACGTTGGCCTGGGCAGCATCTGCGGCTATCAAGTCTGCCACGGTGCCCCTTTCTCTCCATCTAGACCACGCGCAGGATGTTTCCCAGATTGAGGAGGTCATAGAGAGTCTTCCATTTGATTCCATCATGGTTGATATGAGCCACTACGATCACGAGGCAAACCTTTCCAAGACTGCTGCCCTCACTAAGCTGTGTCACGAGCGGGGCATAGCTGTCGAGGCGGAGAGTGGTCGCATCAATGGTGGTGAAGACGGCATCGCTGACACTGGTGATCTCCAAGGTACTTCCCCTTGGAAGTAAATCATTGTATAAACTCACAAGGAAGAACAGCCCTCTTTACGTCTCCGGAAGAAGTAGAAGATTTCATCAGGGCGGGTATTGACATCCTCGCTCCAAGCGTTGGTAACATCCACGGTGACTACGGCCCAAAAGGACCAGAGCTCGATCTCGAACGACTATCTTCCATCGGCAAGCAGATCCACGGCCGTGCAGCAATGGCACTCCACGGCACAAATGACTTTAGCAGCCAGATCATGCAAGACTGTATCAAGGCTGGCGCGGTGAAACTCAACGTCAACAAATTGCTGCTAGAGGTTTGGCATGCAAATTTAAGAGGAAATGTCCAGAAGCCTTTTATGCAGCTTGTAGATGAAGGTATTGAGGTGTTACAAGCTGAGGTTGAGAGATGGATGGACATCTGCGGTAGTAGCGGAAAGGCCTAGGTGGATGTCGGTAGCATTTTTAAACCTCTATCTTTCACTTGGGCTTGTTGTAAAATATCCTCGGCAGTCAAGTTCTTGTGTGTCGATAAAACGTGGCTGCTACTAATTTCATACAGGATATACAGAAAAGGCATGACGGCTGGGAACTTGGCTGAATGTGTTGCCAACCTCGCTTTCTAGGACATTTTATGACACGTTGGAGATACTAGTTAGAGTAATTTCACAACTAATGAGTTCATGAAAAGTGTTTTCAAAAAAAGAAAATTCAAGATGGATAGTAGTTGACAGATAGATAGAAGTGCTAATAATGGCATTTATAAAAATCCAACTCCAGAACTTCTTGATAATCCCAAGCCTAGGTCTTTCAAATATGCGTTTAATAATCAGGACAATCATCAAACATTCTGTGAAAAAAAACTACCAAACATAATATGTGTCATCCGCCGGAGGGTCAGCCCAACATCCGTTGTCGATATTTTCGTCATCCCCATTATCAGCCTCGTTATCATTATTCTCATCACCAAAGTATAGCTCCCAAACTTCGTCACTCCAATCAGTGTCCCACTCTTCATCATAGTCGTGGTTATCGACGAAGGTGATGTGGATAAGTCCACCAAGTATGGGGGATGGCTTGAAAGGAAAGGACCTGTTGAGCCAGTACTCATCCCACTCGTGAGCCCAAAACCCCAATAACTCGTCAGGAACCTCATCAGTCTGCTCTACCTGCTTGTAGAAATGACGATTCATCGTTCTATATATATTAGAGGCCCAAAATTGCTCGTTTCGTGGGTTCATTTGCGTGTGAATGTCCGTAACATACGGGAAACCATTTGCAGCTGCATCGTCAAATCCCCTTTTTAATACATCACTGAGGCAATTTGGATATTCTCCGACAACTTCGTGAAACTCTTCGAAGATAGGAGAGCCTTGTCGGATAAACTCGGCGATGACAGTGTCATCGTAGCCTGGTTCAGCGTTGCAGGTATGACGGAAGTACTCATGAAGCGCAGATATGCCGTATGCGTTCAGAGTATTGATTTGGGCTCCATGTAAGACGAGTGTCTTCATGATCTCACAGGCATCGGCCACAGTCCTGCCTCCGACATTGATATAGTGGAGAGGGGTCCCTTCCTGGGCGTCAAGGACATTGACGTCGATAGTCTCGTATTGAAGAAGAAACTTGACCATAGCAACATCGCAGTTACTAACTGCCTGGTGAAGAGCATTAACTCCAGTGCCAGTGTGAGTGAGTAACGAGCCTCCTGACTTGATAAGAAAATCGACCATGTCGCAGTCTCCAGCCTGAACAGCAAAGTAAAGGGGGTTTGCTCCATACTCGAGTGGTATTCGTCGATACCAGGAATCAACACCGTCCACGGTTGACTCACAAATCAACTCATTGTCTCTCACAGCCAGGGAACAGAAGTTGATAGGGTATTCGCCTTCACCCCCAAATTCAGAAACCATTCTATCCCCCCCGTGGATCCATGACTGCTCAGTGTCGATGCGAACACGGCTGTTAATATCAGCGCCGCGGCTAAGCAGCAGAATAGCAATGTCTTTATGACCCTTGAAGGCAGCCCAATGAAGGGGATTGACTTGATCATGTAGTTCCAAGGGACACCAAAGTGCCTGCTTCGTCTGCTGCTCTTCTTCCGGGGTAGGATAATACATCATTGATATGGTTGTGTCGCCAGTATTGACATCGGCTCCCGCCTCAAGGGAGTGCCTGACGCCAGCCATGTTGTTCTGCTTGGTGGAGATTAATAGAGCAGAAGAGTGGTTGTGGAGCACGTCTTGGCGATAGATGTGATGGTTGAGGAGACAGTAAAGGTCTTTGCAGGTAGCAGCCAAATTTAGAGCATCCTTCCATCTCTGGTAAGGATTAAACTCAGGTCTATCTTGAGCACAAGTGTCCCACTCCAGGATTTTGCGTTCCTTGCGGTCGTGGCTCATCTCTATAATGTTGTCGACAATACATAATATGATATCTGATGGCATATTGGAAAGTTCAGGAATCCACTGGGTAGCCGTAGAAATTTGAGACATCTTGCCTCTGAAGAGAAATGCTAATGGTAGAGGTGGGTAGTAAGATAAAAGGATTGGGGGTAGAATAGGGAAGTGAATGATTATGTGTACAAGTTTTTGTAGGAAGGCCTGAGCAAGTTTGAAGTACTTATGATCTAATTCACCTGCATCAAGCTGACTTCGAAGTATAGGAAAGCAGGTCGAAAGAAATATAAAGGTGGGAAGAATAGGAACAATCATCAAGAGGTGGGAGAGCAAGATTTTATAGCATGGAAAAAGTTACTTATTCTCTCGTCTGATCAACCCTGAAACTCAGTGACTCAATCTATGATCCGAGTTTGAATTTTTCAAAAAATACTTATGCGTAGAGTTTGCATAGTGCATATGTATCTGTGAGAAGGATGGCGGTGATGATCAAGCCGGTGATAACGAGCACATAGGTTGCGAGTCGAGAGAATAATTGGACATCTACTGCTAAGACTTGTTGTTCTATCAGGAGACATCTCACTCTTTTCCATGTGGCTACTTTTGAAGTTGCATAGGTACTAACTTGAGTGCAGCGGACAATGGTGTTGGTAAACACATATCTTCGACCAAGCTAGTTGTAGGTCTGAAAGCTTTGAGTTCTGTCTCGCATACTCTTCAAGCCACCCCATGCAGTATGGGCTTGTCAAGAATTCATTCTCGACTGATGAGTCACATACTTTCTCATTAGCAATGCCATGGTAGCCTTTTAGGTCCTAGAAGATTGTTTTGTGTCTTGTTTCTCTGTAAAGCCTATTCAGACATAAGGTTACAATCATCTGCAGCTAGGACAAAGTCCGTGACATGGCAAAGTCTGTCTGGTTGGGAGACTTGAATTGCTCAGACGCTATAAACTGTACACAAAGCCGTCCGCCTCTGTCCCGGGCCGAAACTCTTTTCGGAGGCCAAACCACATGATTGAAGATTGAACCACGCAGGCATTGTAAAAAGTACTAAGTCCTGGGACTCAATCTGACAGCGGGCGGCTGGTTACTGAGGCCTGAGCATCCATCCATCCATGTTCAAGTGCAATTACCAGAAGAGGCAATAGTAAATTGCGAGGTTATCAATCAGCAGTTTATAATATCAGACAGAATTAAAATAAAATAAGCAAAGAACGAATACAAGATCAAACTGGGACGCGGCATGTCCAAAGAAGCTTCTCGGGGGCGGGATAATTGATTACAAAGATAAATGTCAAGATCGCGCAATCGAATCGACTGTGGGTGTGATCCACTCACTCACTGCCTTTGATGGATTGGATGGAGGATGGATTACCAACATAATCCCCTCCACACTCATGAATAATCATCGATTCAATCAGTACGAAACCCCTCATTACTTACCGACTTGGGTACCGTTTCCGAATGTTACTACAAGACAAGGCCACTCACTCACTAGGTATATAAAAGTCTCATCGCATCCACCTCAAACTTCAAACTTCAAACTTCAAACTTCACCACTCAACACGTTGATGACATCGCACATCGCCAAACTAGGAAAACAGCTCTTCACCATGGCCCAAAAGACAAAGACCGACATTACCCTCTACACCGTCAACACACCCAATGGCATCAAACCCTCCATTCTGCTCGAGGAGCTTAATCTAGACTACAAGGTAAGCCCTCCCCTCCCGCTTCATATAAGCCTCATCAGCTAACCATGTCAGGTCTACACCATCAACATGATGGATAATGAGCAAAAGGAAGACTGGTTCCTTAAGATTAATCCCAACGGCCGTATCCCAGCTCTCACTGATAAACTGGACGGTAAGGAGATTCGCGTCTTTGAGAGCGGCGCTATGCTGCAGTATCTCGTGGATCGCTATGATAAGGACCACAAGCTGTCTTATCCCTACGGTTCAGCTGAGCATTGGGAGATTACAAGCTGGGTAAGTCCTCGA
The DNA here is from genome assembly GCA_021655885.1 of Fusarium abutilonis. NCBI lineage: Eukaryota > Fungi > Ascomycota > Sordariomycetes > Hypocreales > Nectriaceae > Fusarium > Fusarium abutilonis. The sequence goes on along the minus strand of JAJJWN010000097.1, from coordinate 191,230 downwards.
TCTCTCAATTCATATTCTACATACATGAGGCATAAGTGCTAATATTCTACAGGTCATGTGGCAGATGGGCGGTCTCGGTCCCATGCAAGGACAAGCAAACCACTTCAAGCGTACGCATTCCCTCATCTCATCACCCCAATCAAGCATTAACAGTATCACAGGCTACGCTCCTGAACAGATCGAGTACGGCATCAACCGCTACGTCAACGAAACCCGCCGTCTCTACCGCACCCTCGACACGCATCTTGCCCAATCCTCATCGGGCTACATCGTCGGCGACAGGGTAACTATCGCCGACATTTCCTCCTGGGGCTGGGTCGCCAGTTCAAGTAAGTCACCCTCTCTCATCTCATCATCGCCTCTACTGACAACGACAACAGAGTGGGCTGGCATAGACATCTCCGAGTTTCCTCACTTGGAAAAGTGGCTCTACAAGCTGCTTGAGCGTCCTGGCTTCGAGGCTGGTCGTCATGTCCCTACGCCTCATACTGCGTTTGACCAACTCAAGATGTCCGAGGAGGAGCTTGATGCTAAGGCGGAAATCGCGAGGAATTGGATTCAGGCTGGTATGAAGAATGATGCGAAGAAATGAGCGACGAGGGTATGATAAATAAACTAAGCATATATATATATGAATATTCTGCATTTTCCGAACCCCATACTTCTCGTAACAGGTTGTATGTATCTTGAGCTATCACTCAAATCTCATCCACACCCATCACTTCTTCACGACAGCCAACTTACTTCGCACCGGCACATTCTCCTGTCTTCCCACCTCCGGAAACCCTTCAACCTTGACACCCTTCCTAAAGATGATACAATGCGTCGAACCTCCAAAATGAAACATACCCGTCTCCTCCCCTTTCTCAACATGCTGTCCCTCCTTGACCGTAATCTCGCACGTACTCACCTCATCCATCCCAATCCCAATAAACGCCAGCAGTCCAATCGCCGGTTCGTCAGCCTCAATCAGAATAATCGCCCTCGTCGCCAACGCGCTTAAATATCCCTGACTCTGTGACAGTCCTGCCTCTGAAATCTCCGTCGAGCCTGGTTCACCCACGCCCTCGAAGAGTGGCTCGCTAAAGTACGTGCCCTCTTGAACAAAGGCTCGGACGATTTTGCCCGCGACAGGAGAGTGCCAGCGATGGTATGAGAGCGCAGACAAAAAGGCCTGATAGATTGTGCCGCCGGCGAAGCGCTCGGCGAGGGGGTCATGCGCGAGCATATCGAGGATGGAGTAAGGCTGGCCCTTTGCGAAGAAGCGATCACGGAGCTTGACGTCACGCTCTATGTTGTAGACGCGAGATTCGCAGCAGTTTGCAACGACGAGGTTGTCATCGGGGGAAGCTACGGGACGTGCAGAGTCACGGATCTTGCGAGTGAAGAAATCTAAGTTTGTGTTAGTCGTTGTTCAATTGAGAATGGGGATGAAGATGCTTTGCTGACCATCCCACGACTTGAAGCCATAGTACTTAGCTGAAGCATCGCACTGAAACACATGTTCGAACTTGAGGTCGGTGTTGTTGGGTTTGTTGGCGACTTCGACAAGGTCATGAAGACCTACTGGGCCAAACCAGCCCTGTTTGTGATCTCCCAGAACCTGAGCCGACTCGGGAGTCTTGAAAGATCAGTTCAACCGCACAAGAGAGTTATGTATCCAAGGCCAACTCACCTGAAGGAACTTGCCCCATTCGTTGAGAACCTTTTTAAGCATGCGATTCACATCAGGGTCTAAGAACGCCGCATAACCACTAGTAACTCATCAGCACTCTCCCTCTTCCACACCTGAACGAGGTAAATTCACCTCGGCGTGCCCATAGGATAGTCAAATATCGCACACAGCGGTACCCCAACCATACCCACGCTCTCAGCCGCATCTGTCCACTCAGGCGCTGTAGTGAAGACATGATTCAGCACCTGCAACATATGCTCATAGTCACGCAGCTGAGGCGTCCCAGTGGGATCGTTCTGATAGGGATGTTTCTGAGGAATCTCCTCAAACATTTGAACAAAGTACATGTACACACGGGGCGTCTTTTCGATAAAGTCTTGAAACTCTTGCAGCACAGGGACTAGCTTCTTGGGGTTCTCGTCAACGTGCTTGGTTACGCGGCGCATGTACTCTTTATGCACGCGATGGTCGGCGGGCAGCCAAGCACCGGGCCTTTAGGTGTTGGTCAGTCAGTTCGAATCTCATGGTGATGTTTGTGAAGCAAGTCTTACTTGTGAATATGGTGCTTGGCGGGAATGTTGTGATGGTCTCCGTGCTGATGAACCATCTTCACTACTTGAAGCTATACAGATAGTAGGTAGGTAGAACTGTCTTTGTGTGTGACAAGAGGATGCCATGCCAAGGCTACAGAAACGTCTCAACGAGATCAATTATACATTTATACTCAACCTTCAGACTGCATCTCACATGCCTGTCTGTCCTCACATCTACGTCAGTATCGTCTCAATGATGTAAACCAACGTCTTCAAGCCATCTACTCCACATCTGGCCATCATCACAATATCGCTCATATACAAAATCCCCCATCAGATCCGACCTATCAGTTCCTGCATGTCTATCGATGGAATTCCGCTTGCCTTGATAAATTGGCACTCGTATGAATGGAGACGCGAAGCCTAAGTGCCGATCTCCCGGCTTCATCGCAAAGCAGCCAACTAACGTTAGTTAACGTTGGAGTCTGACGATGACGTTGTCGGGCGTTTACTGTTCTCACCATGAGGGGTAACCTCATGATAGTCGTTCATTAGTGAAGCTTATGATTGCTTTTGGCACTCAAGGATTCGCCTGATTCGTCACTCTGGTTTACACTTAATCTCGATATCGACATGAGTAGTATTCATCATTACTGTTGTTCCTCCAATAAATGCCCTTCTCCAACTTTACCTTCATTAAAGCATCGTCTACTCACGACACACAGCAAAGACACAAGCTGGTAAAATGTCTTGTTATTCATCCACGTTCCTTAATATCCAATGCGCCCAATATCAAGTCAAAATCCTTTTCTTCGGTGAGTCCTATCTGCTTAGAACTAAGCCACAACACCAGACTTTCGCTCAAAGTCCACCCGCAAGTAAAATCCCCTCCAGAAGCAATGAGTCCTCCTTCTATCATCCACTCCAATTCATGTCTCCTCCTGCATTTGCAAAAAAGAATCTAACAAGTGCCACTTGAATGGCAAGAAAACCACATCAACTACCAAAAAGCACGGCAAGAAGCTCAAACGCCTATAATTAAATACATGTAAATGAAGGACGCCGGGAAAGGTATTTGTGTCCCCTTGATACGACCGGGGACTCGGACGGTTCGGCGCTCGAGCCAGTCGGGCCAGTGCGTATGACTTTTCCCGGTAAATTGGTGTCTGGGTGATGAATGTCGCTATCTTTGTCCGGATATGGTCGAACGAATCGCTCAAGTTGTAAACAAAGGGAATGGCAGTTGCGTCGCTAACCAGTCTGAAGACTGGTTTGGTATGGTATGGTACGGTACGGTTGAGTTGACAAAATGGCTGAATGCAAGCAAATGGAAGGAAATTCGTTTCGTCGTAAAGTGTCGCCTGACACATCGGGTAAAGAATGAGGTTTTGGGTAACGATAAATGGTTGATGCAGGACCGAGTCTTTACATGACCACGCAGCATCCACAACCACCCTTGCTGTCATCTTCAGGTGGTGGTTGTCGCTGTGGTTGCTGCACAGGTGGTTCAGTTGATGGTTCCGCTTTTGGTTGCTCTTGTGGCGGCGCCTGATGGGTGGTGGGTGAAACGGGCGTTCTAGGGCTAGGGAGTGGGCTGTGAGACTTGTCCGAGATCTTAGGCATCGTAGAGTATCCTCCAGCGCGTTGAGTTGGGCTTTTGGTAGGCTCAAGTTTCAGCGGCCACTCGCCCTCTGTAGGAGTTGCCTCCTTGTCCTTCTCTTCTGTCTCCCCCTCTCGCCTCTCTGGCTGGTCGGGTTTCGTCAGGGCATTATCGTTGAGCGGCCGGAATTCCTTATCATAGACGTCGCCAAACTTGCCCTCCTTCTCCCACTTTTCTTGTTGAAGACGTCTTGCCACTGTCGGAAGTAATTGTTGGTCCGGAGGAAGTCGAGGATCAGGCTTATAGGCATTGATCATCCATGGAGGGTCGCCCTCGGGCGCCTTGTTTGCTGGAGACAGCTCTCCGGAGCGTGTCGTGGGTCGTGTTGGGATGCTCCCACCTACAGAGCCAGACCTCGTCTTTGGTCTGCCTGTTCCCGTCGTGCTTGTCTTTGATGGCCCAGACGTCTTTCGTACGCCTGTCGCGGTCTTTTTAGGCGATGTATCGGTAGCAGTAGCGCTTCGTTTCGGTGCAGGCAGGCTGGTGCCGAAGTTACTGTTGATGGATATGCTATCGGATCCCTTCAAGTGTGCACTTCCAGGTCGAGTCTTTTCATTCGTTAAAATCCGTTCTCCGTCGGGGCTCTCGCTCGTCTTTCGAATAGATGCTCGCTCGAAACGATCAACAGTGATGGGCGCTGGACTAACCTTGGCAACCGGAATGCGAGAGCCTCCTTTGTGGTTGTTTGAAGTAAAATATGCGTGATTCTCCTCCTCGGCAATCTCTTCCGGAGTTCTCAAATCCCAAGTCTCGCCCGCGGGCTCGGAATTTCGTGGTTCAATGACTGTCGAGTTCTTGCGAGATCTAGGAGCGTGACTATTTTCTGACGCATCAGTTCCTCGACGCATAGCACTACGGCTGCGGTCTCGTCGCTGTTTACTGTGATTACGGCTTCTCGGAATGAAGATGCCTGCAGCTTGAAGTTCTTCATTCTCAATTCTAGCCAATTTATCACGGTGAATCCACTTGGAATGCTCCTCTACCGGTTGGTCAATGGGCACAGCATTCCGACTGTATTCGTCCTCGGTCTGGTGAGGACCATAAGTTTGTCCCCCGAAACCACCATTCAAAGACGGGCTCGTTCTGGACTCAGTAACATAGCGTCCTCCAGGAGCTCCGTCAACTGAATTGTGAAGCTTTGCACTCGAAAAATTATCATGCGAGTTTGTTTTACGGCCAACACGTTCCATGCCAGAGTGGTAAGAGTTTGGGTTGCCATTTTGGGCGGTAAAATGGTTCTTTTGGGGGTAATCATGGTTCGTGGTAGCGTTCATCTCGTTATCAAAGTCCTAGCCAATAGTCAGCGACATCGCACTTGCAGGCATCGATAGGTTATCGCCAGCATAACGCTCAACGTTCGTACCTCCTTCTGGGGCAGGTTATAACCCCATGAATCTGTATATCCATGACTGCTGCGTGGCGGAGTAATATTTTCGGTCGATGTTGGGACGGGTGCCATTGTGGCCATCTCGATGGCGCCCGCAACCCCTTAGAAAGAGACTTGACGAGCGGTAAATGAAGGTGAATGATCTGGAGTTTGCGCGTTCGAAAAATGAGAGATGGTCGCCGTCAAGTTCTATGGGAGAACGACGCTGTAGCTGATTACACAGGTATTGTTCGTGAGGTACAAGCGGAAGTGTGTAGGCGGGTCGAAGATGCGCAACGAGAGGATCGAAAAGGGGGATGGATTGTCAGTATAAGGAAAACGAAGACGACTAGTTTGATGATGTTGAAGAAACCGTCGACAGCCAACGATGGGGATATTTTTTGTCACCAAGATAACATCCCTTGTAAATCGAGGCGTCTTCGGGCTCAAAAAGAGCTTCACATAAAAGAGATGAAGATGGTGGTTTTCCTACGTTTACTACAGAGCGGGAGATGGGAGGTTTCCATGAGGGGGGGTTGGTTGGCTGCAAGCCTCAAATGAGAGTTGGCACACTGTGTTGGGGCAAGCAGCCTCCACCAGAAAGACTGGCACCTGAACGGCGCCCCCGCTAGAAGCACAGCGCTCGGGCTAGATCCCTGGAAGCCGAACCCCGGTAGGGACTCTGTGAGTTCCTAGTGGACACTGTCGTAAATTCAGCGAGCTCTTGACAGGGATGAAGCAAAAGAACCCTCGTGTGGCTTGAGACGGGATATGAATTTGAATGATGGAAAGACATTTTGTACAAGGCTGGTTAGGTCTCTGTCCACAGCTGATGAGGTCTTTGAGATGGCCGTGTTGGAGTGTCTTTGTCTTTGGGTATTTCGAGGGCTGTGTAACTAGGTAGGTGCCTTAATGCGAGATTCATACGAGCCCGCAGAGTCATGATTACGACACGCTTCATTGATTGCTTTCATGGGGAACCACTGGACGGCTCACTTAAGTTAGATCCCTTGACCATCAGCCTATTGTACAGTACGGCGAGCCCGGTCCCATTAGCTGCCGCCGCCAGTTATTTCATTATGATTACCTATTCAATGGGCAAGCAAGCAGACAAACAAGGCCAACAAGGCCAACAGGCCAACAAGGCAAAGAAACAGAGCAATGGCACGCAGATGGGGACCGGGCAGCTTGTGAATGGAAGGGGAATAACCATGGTTCCCCTGATGAGAATCAGCCATGCCAGGGGTCAAGAAGCCACTGACGGGCAAAGTTTGGTAGTAGAGGTGAACATCTGATGCAAATTTCATTTCTTTTTTCTCGCTCCTCCAGACATCCATGATCCATCCACACAAGAGCATAAACAAAAGAAGGAATAAAATGACAAGTAAAGGCTCAATTAAATCATCCAAATCTGGGCAGAAAACGGCGTGTCCTAACTTAAACAGAGCTGTACCGAGATTAGCTTCCCTCTCAGAAGCCTGGCCCGTTGCGCTGGGAATGGACTGGCCCTGTCAGCCTCCCTGTTCGCCATGACCAGGGATTCGCGTTATCACTCTGCAAAGGAGTTCAATTTATTTTTCAACATCGCCATACAGGCTTTAAGACTTGCAAGCTTGGCTGAAGCAAACCTACAGTAGACTACCTATCTCAAAGGATGAAGTCATCGCTGAGAGAAAACCATACAAAAACAGGTTCACGGAAGAACTTGGACCGTCACATGGAGCCTGTGCTGAATTTACACTGAAGAAGTTAGGTAGGGTCCTCTTAGTGCTCAATATAGCGGCACACGGTCTATGCACTGTGTCGCGTTCGAAACAGCTCCACAGAATCCAACGGCACTTGTTTCTCCAACATCTCGGTTCCATCGCAGTCTCAACACCGTCATTATTAAATTACGTAGCATTCTTTTCATCTTGTTGATTATGCGCCAACTCATCCCTTGGGCTTCAGCTTTATTCGGTCTTTGCTGTGTCGTCTGTGCATTCTATTGATGATACTGTGATTCACGCGACTCTGATCATCCAGGAACAACATCGCATCAACTTCTATCTGATCCACCGTCTGCACTGCAACCTGCACATCATCCTCGCATCCCTTCTAGCGAGACGCGCTCCGATTCTATTGATACCACATGAGGATGGATTAAAGTCGCCCTGAAAACGTGCTCTCAGGCGGACACTCCCGTCGTACAGCTGCACACGAGTCTCCCTTACAGCTACAAGAAACAACTCAGCCACTTGAGATGAGTCTCTAGTCCGTTTTCTGAAAAGATCGAGAGAGACTGTCTTAGACAACTCCACAAGCGTATAAGCAACGGTATCCATCAAAATTCAACTTTCACCAACACGCTAGTGATTACACTTTCGGCTCATCAGCTAGGACAAAGTCAACCAATTTTTTGGGAAGACGTTGAATAAAACGGCTTTCAGGAACGCCATGCCAGCGTCTATGCGGAGAAGGACTAGGATTGTCTGTATTTCAGATACTCACAACTGCCAGGTCAAACTCCCAAAGGGTGATGTCCTCATTCACGCTGGAGATTTGACCAACCAAGGGAGTCACGCTGAGGTCTGTAGTCCTGACTTAGATGCTCTTGGCGGCCAGACACGAAATAGAAGCTGATGGTTTGATGAAGCTTGCAAAGACGGTTGCTTGGTTGGAAAAGCAAGACTTTGAGGCCAAGGTTGTCATTGCTGGTACGGCCCCTCTAAGACCGGTCGAGCAGTGTCTAACTGTGGTTACAAACAACAGGAAATCATGACATCACTCTAGATCCAGCGTTTTACGCCGAGCATGGCCTCTACTTTCACAGCAAGAACCCACAGTCTCATGACGAGTGTCTACGGCTGTTCACGTCTTCGCCGTCGATAACATATCTTTCCCATGGCTCAGCGACCATCCGTTTGGGGTCGCCTTTGGGACCGCACACTCATTTCAAGGTCTTTGGATCACCATACTCGCCACGTTTTGGACTATGGGCATTCTACTACGATGCCCCTCAAAATCCCAGCAACTGGTCAGACCTGACGTTGCTCTGGCAGACCATACCACTTGATACGGACATTGTCGTGACACACACGCCCCCAAGGACACATTGCGATGAGACAGATGAACGTCGAGCTACTGGCTGTGAGGCTCTGCGGCAGGCTCTATGGCGGGTGAGGCCGCAGCTTGCCGTCTGCGGACACATTCATGACGGAAGAGGTGCTGAGCGAGTGATGTGGGATCTGAGTTGTCGAAACGTCGCATACCAAGAGGAGAAGGTAGTCCGTTGGCAAGATCCCGGCCAAGGCAACAACAAAACCTGCCTGGTAGATCTCACGGGAAAGAAGGCACCATCACTCGCCAATGATGGCTCCCATCCAGGTCGTTTTGGATCAAGTATAGGAAACCGTGACGCAACGACACACTCTCACTCAGTCATCTCAGCAGGGAACTCGCCTTACGAATTCGGATCTGGGCCGACTGATATCTATGTTTCCCGTGGTAATCTTGGATTGGGAGGTGATCCCGCCTCGCCACGGACCGATCAGATAGCTCTTGCCGGAAGGATGGGGCGTCGGGAGACGTGTGTGGTGAACGCGGCGATCATGAAGAGTCGGTATCCGCACGTAGGAGGAAAGCAATTTAACAAGCCGATCGTAGTTGACCTTGACCTCCCTGTCTGGGAGGAAGAGAGCCATACCAGACCCCTGATTCGCCCATGGCTTACCCTAGACTAGAGCTTGGTGATTAATGCCCAACGCAACGAACCGAATTGGGGAGGGAGAAGGGCCTCAATTACGGTTGACGCAACGGCATCTTGGGGGCTTTTCTCAAGTGGTTGTAGGCTATTGATATGTTTGCTACTCTGTGCCGCGTCGTCTGCATCGTGCTAAATTGGGACTCGACGGATCAAGGTCAGATTCCACGTCTTGAGCAAACATTGGCAGATGTAAGTTGGAGTCGGATCCAACGGATGAATTGTAACCATAGCGGGCGGACGTGGTGCCAATAGCCACACAAGGCCTCATGATGCAAGTAACCCAAGGTTTTGACCCAAATCTTATTTGATAGTATCATCATGATATATGATGTCGTGAAATGTAGTTGAAAGTATCGTCAAACTTGACTACCCTAGAGTAGCACCTTTCAAACGCCTAGACCTTCGTCACCTAAGCCATGTTAATGAAATAGGTAATTATCTTTGTTTCTCAGAAGACCGTGAATGATGCCGTGGCGTCATCTTACCACTACAATCAATTGAACATCTTTCATTGCTTCCAAAATCGAGCCATGACCCCCTCCTATTGACACACTCGCCAAGGAATTTAGGAAAAATACCTCCCTTTCATGAAACGAGGGAATCCCCGTTGATAGTCATCCACATGCCCACAAGGTAGCACCGAGTATCAATATTACAAACCCTCTCCTTGCAATTCATCGTCGTCCGAGTTACAGAAAACGGAGAGGGATCCAATCCAAACAAACAACGAAGGACGGCATTCAATTGCATCCATCTTGCGGGGAACTAATTGGCTCCGCTTAGGGGGCACCAGTTTCTGCTGCTCACCGCCAGTCTTGGGTCGTGATACCCTCAGCCCAATAGCGTGGCTGAGCCCTCTCTATTTTTCTATCTTGAGAACAGACAAAGCCATTCTAGATTCAGGAAAACAATAGTCTTTAAATCTGTACGAGCTAGGCCATGCTTGTAGCCATTGCACAAAGAGGAGGAAAAAACAATATCAAACCCCGCGTTTAGCGCCCGCTTCGGAAAAAGAAAAGATGGAAGAACATGGCTCACGGGGATCTTCCCAGGAACAGGTAACGTGAGGCATTTGGCCGATGCGGGTTGAAGCGGCATGCTCCCTGAACCGCTGCGAGGGGGAGAAAATGACATCGCCAATCGCGGGATCGTCAAAGGGTATCGATCGACTCGATGTTGAGATATTTCAGCAATTAGATGGGATCAGAGCCATCAAGTTTTTCTCCCTCAAAGACACGATTACATACACCCTCTTGGGCTCTCACATGGTGGATATCCCATATCCATAGCTTGGAATATTGTCGTCAACGGGTCATGTACATAGTAAAACTTGGAACTTTCCAGGTTTGAGTCTGGTAAGAGGAGCGCCCACGTGGTGCGCTGCCCTCCATCGCAAAGCCCAAGTACCGCTCCAACGAACAACGACCACACTCCTTTGTCTCTAACCGTACGATGATGGTGCGTCTTCTATGTCATTGCACGAGATAAACAAGACACGCCGAAAGCTATCATCAAGAGACAGGAATTTCATCATCTTGAGGCAGAACCCTTCTAGAACCTGACTACTGCGAGTGCTGTCATTCCAGAGCATGTCACTTTGCCCAGTCAGTAAGCAACAAAGGGTACTTTGGCGTACTATTTCTCCAAACAACGGACTCTGAGCCAACTGGGACCAGCCCAGCACAACAGACCTGTGATCCTCAAAAGCCACATGCTGCCATCGCCAGTCTTGACTCTAGAAGGCTAGAGAGCTCTCGTGAGAATGGGGGCTTTTATCAATCTCCCGCGTGCCAGCGTATACTATTCCTATCAGAGGTCCCCCCGACAAGTGTCTTTACTCAGACAGGAAATCACCCCCCTGTCCAAAACCCCTCGATGATCTTCCTTTGGCTTCGCTCGTTTCTGGACTGTTGGCCGCTTGTTCTTCCCCAGAATCCTTCCTCTTGGTTCGGCTGTAACCTGGCCAGTTATGCAGACCCAAGCTAAGATTTCGTATCTTCAATGCTAAGCTGATCTTACAGGCACATGTATAATTTAGGCTAAAGCTGAAATCTTTGATCTTCCGTAAAAGTCCTCAACCTCCCAAAACATTCAAGAGACGGAGAAGAGAAGCTTGATTGGTTGAGATATCACTGAGATGTTGATCAGATGCGAAGCCCGTTGGCGGCCCCGCCTTTGCCCGAGGAAGCGGAGCATCCTCATCCTATCCAATCAGAGAGTCTATTTTCCTACTGTTGTCTCTGGCCATTCCTTCAGCCCAACGGCCATGGCCATGATGCTGATGACCACCACCGACCGTCACAAGAGACTTATCAAGAGAACATCTGACTTTGACTATTCCGTCAGCAGTCGGGGGAATATCGTTCTACAATACTTCAACGAAGTGATGTGTGGTATCCCTTTCCTCCCATCACAGCCTGTCACACAGGCGCTTATTGTGAAGGTGGATGTGATGGGTTCTGCAGCAGCCAGTCGATGGACATTTTTTTCGGTAGACGTGCGTAGGACTCGCAACTTGGATGGTGTCATGCAGAGAAACAAGACTGCCCCTCACCACCATCATGGATCATGGGCATATATACATATGTTCATAGGTCAGGTTATTGGCCTTTATCAGCTTGTGTCGAGAGCAATCTGTTTGGTCCAGCTTCTGCAGGTCCATGTCCTATCGGTTGGCCAGTCCATAGAGATGCCACGTCTGGAAGGATGGTCGTGTGTCTGTCTGGTGTAGCATCGGCATCATGACACTCCTTCTCATGAAGCTGTGCTATCACTCCACTTGGAAGTCGCCGTGGTTTGCTACCACGTACCTCTCCGTGGGGGTATCTATCTGCCCAAAGAGGATGTGGAGGCGTCATGTCTTCCCTTGTCATCTCCTCTCCCAGTATCTTGGTATCTGGAGATGTTTATTGTCCTGTTTCTCAAGCTACTGATCAAAAGCCATAGCAACCAGATACTGTATCCACATCAAGCGGGCTGCAGGGGTCAAGTCAGAGCTTAGAGATGTTGTGCAACCTGGAAATGCAGGCCTCGTGATGCCATGACCTGGGCGTCCGCTCTAGCCACTATCCACAGGGTCTAAGGGGACTTGATTCTAACCAGGGATACCTGCTGCAGCTTTCCAGTAGGCCGATGAAAAGGACCAGACAGAAAACTCGTCGTGGAGCTATCACCGTGGTACCTTGCCTCTAGCTGCATCGCTTGATCAAGCGAGCTGAGCAAGGAACAATGCAAAAGAGCTCATGCGACACTCGTCGCTATAGTGATTGCATGCAAGTTCCTTGAAGCAATTGACCGCATTATCACCAGGACACAGCTCCAAGCTTGGAGCTCCCTGGAGCTTGGACATCTCAAGTTGTCGATCGCTGGAGCTTTACACACCGAGTAAAACTGATCGACGATCTGGCCTCGCGTGGTAGATCATTTGCACTTTACGCCATCAAATTTTGCGAATTGGCACTGAAAGCATGATGCTGTCGGCCAATTGGTATCAGATGGCCTCAGCGGTATCACGACTTTTTCAGCCCAACGCGAGGAGGAGTAAGTCAGCCAACACACGCTGGTGATCCAATCAAGTAGCGTAGAGGCACTTATTTGCACCTGTATCGTGTGTTGGAAAGTGATACGTCGTTGCTTAGGTGCATTTTGGTCATCCAATCTTAGAAACGCTTCAAGCCAGCTTTACTTGGACAACTTCGCTTCACTTCGCTTCGAAGTAATTGTTATCATCAGCAATTAGTTCAACTCTTCAGCCTCGTCTTGTCCGCTGGAATAGAAACCAACACTTTCGTATTCAGCACCGCCTCATGTAGATTCAGCTGCTTAGGTAGATATCCCGCACAGCCTCTCACTGTTATTAAAGGCATACATACGCACCAGTCATCAGCCTCACCGCCTCTGGGCTTCGTCCCGCTCCCTCCCGCTTCCGCTCCCATGGCTCCCGTGGACACCTCCGGATTACGGATCGTGCTGACTACAGCACCTTGTCTTCCGGGACCCCGTTGCATCACGGGGGTCGAGGGAATGAACGAACGAACGCCTGGGTTCGACCCCAAGAACTGAAGTTGCTTTTGCTGGTCTGACTGTCTCTCTTTCTGTCAGGGTATTCCTGGGCTGATAGGTACATTTGCACAGAAAAGCAAGCTGAGATTTAGTCATCTCTGAAGATTCAGTTTGTTCAACTCCACTCGGACCCTGAAAACTACGTTAGCTGTTGCTGATCCTGTCAGCCCGGAGCTTCGGATACCTCATCATACATGATGGCTCATTCTTACCATGTCCCTACAGAGAATTCATCACTGTCGCCATCCCGCGGCTCACCCCGTATCTGATTGAGCTCGTAGCTCAACAAAGAATTAATTGAGCGAGACGGACCAAGGGGTAAACTCGCCACACCAGCCACTCAATTAAAAAAGATACTTGCCCTATGGGCTTGGCGTAGCGAAAAGTCAGGTTACTGAATATTCGTATACACCACTACGGAATCGCCTTCGGGATTATTGATTCTTGATTACCTATTCAACGAGAACTTTTCAGCATTACGATATCTCTTTCGGACATGGAAGATTACTCAAATCATATATCTCAATAATTGATCTACAGTAAATTCCGGCCCCGAAACCTAGGCAATAGCATTCAACCCGCTATCCCGTCGGTTGTTCGTTAATTCGGCTCGCTGTGATTTTTCGCACTCCGCGGCCGCTTTCTTAACGACGGGCGAGAAGCTCGCGCAGCGTCCCGAGGCAGTACTTGAGTCATTACTTGACTCATCTGGCTCGGTACACCTTGAACAACCGTTATCGCCACAAAAACGTGTGTACCTCGACACGTCTCGACTCGTAATTACCGCGTACCTCCAACAAACCGCGCCACAAACCCACCGCTTAATCAGGCCTTGAGTGGACTCGGAGGTTGCTGAGTCTGCACCCTCTGAGCCATTTCGCATAATCAACCACTGAGAATCACATCAGCGGGTTCTTGTCACTAACCTGGTATAAGTGCGGGCTGCAGCAGGTCTGCTCTTGGCTCGAGGCATTCGATTCCCTTCCATTGCTGGCTTTCTCTCCCCATCCGTCGTGACGCTATTCGTTGAGGCGCATTGCAAGAGACAGAAAAAAAAGACACACCAATCCCTTACCAAGCATTTTGCTCCGGCGCGCGTCAGTTCACTTTGAGTGTCTGGTGCTAGTCAGCTCATGATAAATCGCCGCTGTCTATGTTTTCAATTTAGCTTCGCCGCCGCCGACGGGAAGCAGGGAAAACCCGACTCAAAAGGGGCTGGAGGAGGCAACTTTTAACTCTCTCGGGTCTTTCGCAAGTCAATAGAGACATCAAAGAGAGCATTAAAATAAAAGCAACTCGCCACGTTCCTGATTCTTTGCCTTTTGGAGGAAGGGATAATATTTCTTTCATCCAATTAATACATCTTTTTAATTCTCAACTCCACTCAAGTACCAAGTACCTACCTTTTTTAAGTCATTCAACTCCTCAGGCAGAAAGTCCTTGGCACGAAAAAGATACCCAAGTACCTACATACAGCTTCAATACCCAACCACCTGGCCTGGTCCTGTCCTCTCATACTGTAACATCTTAATCACGCCTCACGAGTCAAACCATTCGCCTTGGTTCATAGTTTCCAGCTTTCATCAGGCCTACCAATAGACCAGACCCATCTGGCAAGCTACAAGACCAGTTGACCCGACTCTCAAGGCCTGAATCAACGACCAAGTCACGACTCAAACTCCACCACCAAGTCCGGCTCCATCAAAGACGGACTACTTCAGCACCACTCCAGGGGACCACCTCAGGACCAGCAGCGACCACTAGCAACTGTTCAGCACCACCAGACGACAGGTGGTCCGCCTAGACCACCCCCAAAGGCGACCCTCCTACCCTCCTGGGCCCTTCCTGGCGTCTGATCGTCGGCTCTAGCCCCTCTGTCGGTCGTCCCTCTGTATCGACCCCAGTACCCACGAATCAGTCTCCCCTGTCGCTGAACACACTCTGCCCGTGACCTCATCTGGCTCTCGCTATTCAATACCCCAACGACCGCTCTCTCGATCTTCCTACATTGTTCCTCTGTTCCCTGTGGACGTGAACAATCAGACAACACCACCAAACTTCTCATCACTTTCTCTCGGTTTTAGCAGCCGGCTGCTCAAGTAAACACTTGTCGCCTCCCTACCCTGGTCTTTCGTTTGATCCAGCACCTGCAAATCGACTTTCTGCCTGGTTCTACGCTACCCTGTAAATCCGAGCATCCACTCACCTTGCTCTGGCGACGAGACGCAGAGACACCGCCCCCCAAAAGCCCAGACCACCTCACCTTTGACCTGCGACCGCCTCCAGCTATTGTTGGTACAACACGACCAAATCATACCCAACTTGGTTTTAATTTACAAACATCCATCCAGCCCTGCCTTACCCCTCGACGAAACAGTCTCACCAAGCATCCACTTGAGCCTCGCCCTTCCGACGACCTTCGGATCGATGCAATAGACAGCCTTGCGTTTTTTACCCGTCTAAACTAAATACTCGACCAGCCCAACTGGTAGTTGACACCAGATAACCCCCTTATCAACCATGTCTACTACTACTCCTGACCCTTACAAGATCTTGGGCGTTTCCAAGGATGCACAGTTGCCCGAGATTCGATCCGCGCACCGAAAACTTGTTCTGAAATGCCATCCCGATAAGGTCCAGGACCCGACATTAAAGGCCCAGAAGCAAGATGAGTTCCAAAGGGTACAATCTGCCTATGAACTGCTCGCCGATGAAAAGGAACGGAAACGTTACGATGATCAGGCTCGACTTTCAGAACTCCGCGAGCAAATGCGGGCCAAGGCTGCTGCAGCCGCATCAAGTCGACCTTCGGCCACCACAAGTCCTTCATCAAGTCGCCCTACACCTACTTCTACGTACAAGTACGATGTTTACACCAATGAACGTGGCCACAGAAGTCGACAACCTTCACCCAGTCGGGGCTATTCATCATACTCGCGCTCTTACGAGGAAGAGCACCCCCGCTCCCCTGCTGATATCTTCGAGGGTGTTCGAACCGTGAGGAGAGAAAAGTCATATCAAGACAAGACCTCGAAACGCGACGAGAGGGAAAGAGAAAAGGAACGAGAGCGGGAACGAGATAAGGAGTATGAACGGGAAATTCGAGAACGAGAGAAGGAGAAGGAGCGACGAAGACGAGCCGACGAAGCTATCCGTCGTGCCGAGAAGGAAGCCAAGGAAGCCCGACGTGCCGAGAAGAAGACGCGCGACAAGTCACACAAGCGAGAACCAGAGGAAAAGAAACGACACGCTAAGCCTTACATTGAGACATATGAGGGCGAGCCTGTTTCCAAGTCCGACAAGAAGAAGTCTAGCAAGAAGCACGAGGAGAGGCGTGATCGATCAACGCATCGTGAGGAAGCGCCTCCTACCACCAGCTCAATGCCCCCGCCACCTATTCCCTCGGAGTATCAGGACAAGGCCAATGCTGCACTGAATTACATCCACGCTTCGCGAAACAAGAGCTCCTACGCTGCTCGCCACGTTCAACCTCCAGCTCCCACTCCACCTCCTGTCAGCTCACCCTTCGCCACTCCTGACGATGAAGATGTGCACCGATCATCCGCCAAGCCCAGACGTGGGTCGACAGGCGAGAAGACTTACCAGCCCGAGGTTGTTGATGATCCCATCGAGGCCAGTCCTCCCTCAGCTCGCCCGAACATGTTCAAGTCGGCTACAAGTACTGGCGTACCTACCGGCGGCTCACCTCCCCGCCGTGATCTTCCCAGGACGAGCACCATGCCTACTGAGGGATACGCTCGTCAGATGCCTCCCAGAGCTCAGACGTTCAGTGGCGCATATCCTGAGGTGGATCCCCGCGGTCGAGGCCGCACCAGAATGCAGTCTCAGATTCCCGAAAGCGACTCTGAAGATGAGTATGAACGCGCTCGACGAGAACGCAAGGCACACCGCAGCAGCAAGAAGCATCGCTCACCCGAATCGCGTGGTGAGCATGTGATGCAGTACCGAGTTGACGGTAACCGCACAACGCTTCAGAACTCGTATTCGCGCACTACCGAGCCTGTCGACTCTTACTCGTACTACGCTCAACCTAGTGTTCGCGTCGTCGAGCGTCCTTCTATGGCGTCTCGCGAAGCTAGCTACCAGCATTCGAGTAACTACGCCAAGTACCCCAAGGTCAAGACTTCAAGTTATGGCGACGTACAATATAGCGATTACCCAGCCTATCGCGAGGCGTACGCTGCTTAGCGAGCCGAGTCATCGACTTCACCGCATCTTATTCGACTTCATTTCACGGCGTTAACACGCATGTATTCCATCATATCTTGCTTTTTATTATCATATTAGCCTCGGCATTGGTTTTTTATTGTTTTATCTGTTTCACACTCTAACGAAACGAAACGAAGTGTTTTAACGACATACGAAATATACCTCGGTCGCAGATTGGCGATTCGGGATGTGGGATGATACAAGGCGTGAGGGGTGTGGCAGTTTACTTTTTGATCAGTTTTTATGAATATTAGCTCCTGGCATCTGGACGGACTAGATCACGGTAGAAAGACAAGTTTGCATGATAGACGTGTTTCTTGGCTCATCACTGTGCTTCGCGACTAGTTCTTGTATCAGAGCCGCGCACTGTACGCTGCAGAGGAGCGCAGCTTGCATGGTATTGGAAGGGATTGTTGGCGGCTCCCATTATTTACATCATTCTTGGCGTTGGGGATACCACACTCGCTCGGGCTTTCATATTCACAAAGGATATGTATGGAGATATCAACAGAACAGATAGAGATGAGGCAGGCCTGCACAGCCTTGCTTGGTTAGAAATGAAGCTAATTCGCCTTGACTTTTCCTTGTTCGCAGATGTGACGCTTGATCATGTGCTTACTCCATAGCTTATCGTAGACGATCATTGAGTTGTTGTCAGACGGACTGCCAATCGGCGGGAAACATCTGTTGGTCATTGATGTTGAGTCAATCCACGAGACGGGAACGAGCATTGACAACACAGTCCTTTACGGCTGTGGATCATGTCTGGTAATGGCACAGATCCCGAGCAAACAACCGACAAAAACTCGTCTAACACACGTCACACTCCACCCGAGTTTAACGCATAGATGTATTCCTCGGTTAATAGGCGACAAGAAGAAGAGGATAGCCAGCATCCACGTATCATGGGGGACTCGATGGAATGCCCCCAAGATACCCTAGATTTAGGAGGAAGATTGTTTATAAGTTGATGAATTTCTATTCAAATTTAAAATGTATCTGCTTGAAAGATGATTGAGACCAGTTCTGTGGTTTTTGTCCCCTATGGACCTGGCTACAAGCTAGCTATCTTACTACAAAATGCATTCGCAGCTATACAGCCACTCTGATGAAACAGCTCAACAACGTTAACCGTCATGTATTAAGGGGAACTGAATCGGTAATTGGCACGAGATTAGTTAGATATTTATCTAGAAATCCTTAAAAGTGGTATATGTGAGATGGCATTTTGCCTTTATCCCTGTTTCTAACGGAAGCGTGGCTTTTGGCAGATAGGTTGTTTGTATGGATAAAAGCTTGGCCACATGAGACAACACTTCATTGGTTACCTGAACAGGTGTTCAGGCTCTTGTCAAGTAGTGGGGGATTTTATGTTTGCTTTACTGGCTTGAGATTCTTCCTGGGCTGGGGTTAGTCTGGCAGTGGAGGTTGGTTGCGGTGTAGGGGGGGGGGGGCATCCGTCGGAAGGACTGTTACATTGTATAAGACAACTCATCATGAGGCTAGAATTACGGGTACTTACTGGGTTACAGTGAGTATTCCGTTCTTCTCTTGTTGATTTTAGATGTCGAGGGACAACTATGGCGGACACTCTTGGCTAGTTGCGATGTGATATGGCAGGATTGTACTCAGCTTGACCTTGACCTTTAATTTAAACAAGGAGCGCCTAGTTACATCAAACAATACAATGTATTGAAGTTATCAGACCGTATCTGGTCAGTTTAGAATTATGTTATACACGTATGGCCTGTGCATGATTGGTAACTGTGCACAGGGTCACCTAAGAGACAAACGATGGACTTGATGTGTGATGGTCATCAGTAACAACCGGATACTGTCTAAGTAATACTAGACGGAAGTATGAGTAACAAATACCGTGTCATTATTAAAATGCGGCTTCATGCTTCCGTGATAGCAAAATAAACCAAGCCGCTGCTGCGTTCCGTGATTGCTATGTACTTCCAGTGACAATTTGGCCCGTGACCTTGATATTACCCTGTCTAAAGAAACATTTGAGTGAATCTATGAATATCCTAATAGTAATTGGCTATATACCATGTTATTATATACATGTGAGTGAACTGAACTATATAGCCAGTCCTCTTCCCAACCTTACAACTGGCTATTCAGGTTTACACAGCACTTTTCTATTGTATATTATATATTCCGATTTTGCATGGGCCTTCTTACGTGCAGGGAACTCTACAAATATACCATGGTATAAGATGTTTATACCCGAAACTCGACTGGATATTCTCCAAGAGCTGTCTTGGGTAGAACAACAGAGTGCTCGAGGAACGCCGATCCGCAGGACATGCTAGAGCAGCAAAACGAAACTATAACTAGTCTCGGTTTGCAAGCGACGACGTTGCCATCGACTGGTTTGAATACCAGCGCATCTTCCTCTCTTCAGCCACTCTCCGTACAGTATCTGTCGAACCAGGAGATATGGTTTCTAGTATATTTGATCAGATTTATAAGATCCATCTTTATGTCTTTCAAGTGCTCGGGCATTGACTGGTTCAAGTGCAGAACACCACCGGCATGGACAAACGGTACAAGAAACACCTTCTCTTCTATATATATTCTAACCTCTAGGCATCACTTGATGTCTTTTCGCGGAAGATGCAAAGGGTGTACCCTGACTGGCGTGGTTCATGATCATCGAAGGAAGGCAGCCTGGCTAGAACCCAACACACCGGGAGCCCGACGCTTTGCAAGATGGAGGCATGAAACGCGGGCCTGCTACAAAAGTTTCTGATAGTGGGCTGACCTTATACCTTGACCACAAGGTGACCAAACTCTCTCCCCCCATTTTAGCAGATGACGAAGCTGATATTTCGGAAAGGATGAATCAGAAGGGAAGGTGAACAGGAATCCAGATCTGGACCAACCTACTCAAAGAAATGAAGATCTCACGCAAGGAAGAGTAGTAGTCTAGATCGGGTAGTTTTGAAAGTGATGCAATAAGTGTACCTGATTGTGTGTGCTTATTGGATGTACTTGGCGATGACCGAGTGTTGACAGGCTATGGAAATGACCAGTGATGTAATTGGCAAGAATCAAGTATTTGATAATGAATATATAAAACTAAATAATTTATTACTTCTCGCGAGTTCAACAGTGACAAGTTGTTGCGTTTGAAGGTTCACAATTGATCTTTCGGCTCTTCATCGTAGGAACCGCACGAAGCAGGTCCCAAAAGATACAACAACAGTTCCGACTACCAACTACATGATACAATACAACATACACTCTAGCTATGCTCGTATGAGAAATTCAAGTCGGTAGCTTCTAGAATTGAGAGTGAGTCTGGGAGGCCGACCATCTTATGACGTTTCCCCTCGTGCAACTGCATCGGCCTCCAAACCTACCAATAGGAACAGACCAAGACTTTGGCCGTGGATTATCATATAAATATATGTTGTAACTCATCGCCTCTCCTTTCTCTTTTTTATTTCTTTTCTTTTCATCAATGTACTCCTGAACTTCTGAGACCTACTATTTATTGAACCGGTTTGTTAGCACCACCAGAGACATCCCGATCTGCTCGCCAGTGTTTGCAGCAGTCGACAACCGCAACTGTTGTCGAGCAGATCGGATGTCTCTGGTGGTGCCGGCGCCTTGATACTCCCTCTGGGAATAGACTATTGTTTTTCTGTTTATCCCAAACTCACCGAGCATCACCTCAACGCGCGATGAGATGATGCTCGGTGAGCTTGGGAAGAGGCTTGCGCACACGAGGCGAACGTAAGTCCAGTCTGCCTTTATCTGCGTTAGTGTTAGGGAGACTCTGACCAAATCAATTCTAGGCTGTCATCCCAAGTCATGCTACAAACCTGCATTGGTCTATATGTCTGTTTGTCCACTGCAGAAGACAAACAGACATGTAGGTCACCAAACTCTGAGCAAATGACGGGTGTACTCAGCAACGAACGAAACTACGCAGCCACGGATCCCTTTTTATTTTATTTTTTTAAACTTGCTTTTCAAGTACTTTTATGTATGTTGATACCTCAATATCTCAACGCGAAAAAGAGCTCACCATCGTTCAGCCAGAATGAGGGACCCGGATAACGTCATTAAAAGGTGTCCTGTTGCGAATCCTCAAGACACGGATGGCAACATCAGTCCAACAAAGCCTTCAACCTCTTGATTAACAAATACCAAGCCTTCTGGGCGACGCCACTGGTGGCACGTCCAAACCTAACCCGACTCATCATGGAAGGTCGGACACAGAACGACGATTTGTCCTTGGTGGTGGACGAGACATTCAACTTTGACGTTGACTGGATAAGCGATACATGGAACGACTTGTCCCTTAACCCTTCATATGATGCGAATGACGCAGCACTTGCCGACGTATATCTGGGTACCGATGCTCATGCAATAGACACCAGTAACTTACTTAACTCATTAACCTGCCCGAACGATCTCAACTTTTACAATCCCGCCGAGCCCCTTACTCAGGGGGGCACATATACCGATAACTTATCCATGAACTGGGACTACATGATGATGTCTACACCCACAGATCCCTCTACAACCACATTGAACACCTCGAGCCACTCGACGGAACTAACTGATTACTCTACAAACTACACTACTTCACCAACATCAACAACTCAAAGCCCAAAGGGGCCATTACCCTCAAAAATGTCTGTCACCTTACCAGAAACTCCTAGAGAGCAGCCATCGAGCGCCGAGAGCAGCCAAGGACGGAGAACCAAGATGAAGCCGGGCACACGGCCATGTGATATAAAGTAAGTCATTTTGAACGTCGTGATACCCAGCATGTATCTACTGACACACCTTGTAGAAGAGCACAGCGGAAAATAGACAAGCCTGAGCGATGTCACATTTGCAAAAAGGGACACCAATGGAAGCGCGATCTGCACAGGCACTATTGTAGCAGACATCCAGACGAAGCCGCCAAGTTGGGCCTTAGCAAACCCAGGTTGAAGTGCGAGCGCTGTGGTAGAAGTTTTGCAAGGGGCGATCATCTTAAGCGGCATAAGAAAAGAACCCATGGAGTTTGACCAATCGTTGAAGTGCAAGGAAAGTAGCAAGCCTTTGTTTTTACGTTTTCTAGTAGTATTTTATGCATATTCTGAGTCCCTATGCGTTATTCAGTGTGTCTTATTTCATTCATGTTGTATATGGTATCAAATATACTCTCAGCTGCCCTATCAATAGCTGTGAGGGTGTCAAAGGA
This sequence comes from Fusarium abutilonis, assembly GCA_021655885.1. Taxonomy (NCBI): domain Eukaryota; kingdom Fungi; phylum Ascomycota; class Sordariomycetes; order Hypocreales; family Nectriaceae; genus Fusarium; species Fusarium abutilonis. The sequence goes on along the minus strand of JAJJWN010000097.1, from coordinate 168,744 downwards.
GACTCCTGACTGACTTCATCTCTTCCTTGGTTGCCAGGTTGCTGAAGTCGTACCCAGCTCTCATCAACTCCATGGGGATATCAACGGGGTCGGCGATGATCTACTGCTTCGTCTTCAGCTGATCATGTATTCTATTCTGCCAAAGCCTAGGCTTTCAGTAATGATTTTAAAAATCATCTTCAAGCTATAAACACAAACCCGTCTTGGTCCATAGCAGTGGCAGCGCTCCCGTCACCCGGCAACGGCGGACCTCGCAGGCAAAAACACTCGCCTCTGGTAACCTGCACAATCTCTACAATAAGCTGCTGGCCATCCGAATAGAAGCTTGTGCACCCTTTTTGTTTTGATACCTGCTTACTCTCTATTCTTCCCCTCCCTCTATTCTCCTTTCAGCCCCTCATTTGAGCACCGCCTCAACACCAAAGCGGGCATCGTGAACTAGCATCACAACAGATGCTTTCTGCTTCTCACTTACAGTAAAAGACCCCCTACAAACCTTCTGAGTCTCAGGCTAGGATATATCATCGTTTTCTCTCGCTGCTGCTGCTGCCGTAAAGTATAGTTTATCATCTGGTCGCCCCCTTTTCTTCTCATGAACTCACCGGAACGCAGGCTCCCATCACGATGGAAGATTCCTACGAGCCTAGCGTTATCAAATCTCCAGTATCACTTAATAATATGTCTCCCGAACCCATGATGGTCGACGAAGAACCCCTCCAGCCGCCTGAGGGATACTATGTGACAGATTGTCCAAACGACGCTGAGAACAACACTCTCACTTGTCCCTACATCAACTGCGACGGGTTTGTTTTCGCCTCCGCTGAAGAGTGCTAGAAGCACCAAGACCGTTGGCACCAGGAGACATATGCCTGTGGAGAGTGCGGCAGCAAGTTTGCTGCTGCTTCAGCCCTCGAGCGCCATGAGCGTGGAAGCCGGCACAGAATTAAGTGGCTATGCCGTGATGAGGAGTGCGAGATGATGGGCGTAGTATTTGCTACATACGAGCATTACGCCAACCATGTTCAAGAGTCAGACGGACATTTTGCTGAGAAGAGTGATGGAGGCGACCTTGATCCCGAAGACTCGGCCTTCACGCCCTCTGATAGCCTTGAACATCTGAGCATCGACGACGATGTTTTTGATCCATCTTTCCAGACTGTCGCTACTGATCTCATCATCTGCAACGAGCCCTGCTGTCAACACTTTGGCAGCGATTTTAAATACAGGAGCAAGTACATTCGCCACGCAGACACGGGCTTCCATCAACTCGCTGCGAACCTGAACAAGATCCTCATCTCCAACATATCCTCCGGACCCGCCATCGAAGTCGAGCAGGAAGCGATGCGATCTCTGCGGTGCACCTCCCCTCGCTGTCCCATGTTTGGTCAGGCCTTCAATACCCCAAAAGGTTTCTACACTCATCTATCCGAGGACCATCATCGCAATGGGTGGTCAGTCAAGTTTGACGATGAAGATCTGGAGTACAGCCTCGACAGGGATGAGTTGCCTGGTGTTGAGCTCCACTCAGGTGGTCGAAAGGGCATGTGTATCAACGACAAGTGTCCCAAGTTTGGAACAAAATTCGACTCCTACAGCCACATGGAGCGGCACGCCAGATCGTTTGGTCACGCCTTGACTGAATATGACATTGTATCTACAGAGGACACAGATGAAGAAATCTGGACCAAGAGTGACATGCCTGGTATGGATGTCACCGAGGACGAGGCCCTGTGGAAGTGCGTCAAGCAGGGTTGCAAAATGTTTGGCAAGGTCATGACAAATTCTGGCAATGCCAAATGTCACTCCTACTCCAAAGGCCACCTCATGGCCGCCGAGGAAGTGAGTTCTTCTTCTGGTGATGAATCGTTCGAGGATATGGAGGGTATGGCGGTGTCTGAAGAGGGAGTCTGGAGTTGTGTAAAGGCAAGCTGCAAGGGCTTTGGCAAAGTATTTCAACATTCTGGTTTTGGAAGACAGCACGGTCGCTGCAAGATGCACGTTACGGCTGGTGAGACTACAGCGACTCCCTCTCAACCTACTATGAATCTTTTCACCACCCCCAAGCGCGCGACGCTGAACCCTCTCCTCACACCTATCCAAGTATCAGGTTCGACAACCCACGTCAGCCCTGGAAGTCCTTCTACCGGGCGAGGCTCCAGCTTCATACAGAAGCCTCGGGAGCCTCTTCCATCTACCCCGACCTCGACTTCTACTCCGAAGACAGTCAAACGACGCACCTCTACTACAAAGGCGGAGATGGAGAAGCAGTACATGGAAATAGAAGAGAGAGTTGCAAAGCTGGAGGAGCAGGTGAGCCAGCTCCTTAGACCGCAGAGTACACAGGTTCCTCAGACTGTCCCTCAGACACCTGTTGTCCGGGTAGCACGTATCGAATCTCTGTCCCAGTTTGTACCAACGCAATTTCGCCATGTTATGCCTATGGATGAGAACTAGGAAGAACTGTGAGTGGGGTTTCAGCTTTGAGCATGTTTCGAAGACATCAAACGTATTTGGAATGGTTTGTTGATGTACGGATGAGATGGTATGGCGAAAGATGCATTGCTTTGCATGATATTACGGCTGTCTAAGATTTAGAAACATGGTGTATAAGATATATAGTGGAATTTCATATGTAACTTACCATTACCAAATGAACCCATCCTCCATCTCCTGAAAAATATCTTGAGCAGCCTTGTCCTGGAGGGCCCGCGCTCCGGTAGCGTTGTTTTGAGTGTCAAGAGGACCATCTCTCTGCTCTTCACTCTCTGCATCGGCAGCAGCTTCTCCCTGAGCCATCTCTACGTCTTCAGTATTCTCAAAAGACCCAACTAAAGAATGAGCCTCGGTCTGCTGTTCCTGAATAAAATCCCCTTCTCCTCCCACTTCGAAAGGCTCTCCAGTGCAGTAAAGCTGACGCCCCTCAATCTCAACGTCAATCGCCTCGTCAGTTCCGAACAAACTCTCAAATGCCTCCCGATCAATAGCGAGCTCCATCTCTGATAGATCAGCAACCTCGTCATCATCCTCCACTATATAGACCTCGAGATCAACGATGGAGTCGTAAGAAGCCACACCCATGACTTGGGCGCCATGGAAGATGTTCGGCTCGTCATCATTGGGATCGGAGTAGTATGCCTGGTCGTCGAAAATATTGCTGCCTGTAAACTCATCATCAAATTCCTCTTCATAGTCAATGTCGGTATCAGAGCTGGTATCAGAGTCGGAGTCAGAGTCGGAACTGTCGGTTGAAATTGTATCTGTAGCGATAGAAGCGTCGAAGGAGCCATTACCGGCAATTTGGTCAAACGTGCCCCCCATCTCGTCATCTTCAGCATACGTGACACTGCTCTCTCGGCTGGTCATAGTGTGGTCCTCATGCGCCTGCTCATCCTCCTCTCCAAACAGAATCTCGATTGCTTCATCTGCTGCAGCTCCCTAAACAGGCAACAGACTCTTCCCAATCTGAATACTGTCCAGCCCAAGACCCAGAGCTCTCGCCTCATCCAACTGCCTATTGGCCTTCCAGATGATATCCTCACGCACCAGCTTTCCAGCTCGCTGGGCTTCATCTCGACTGACAAGATGAGCTTGAATGACATCGTGAAGAGACTCTCGAGTAGGATCCCAGGTACGAGTAGGCCAAGAAGGGAGACAGTCGTCGCCAACAGTGATGTCCGCCAGGCGTGCACTGTCTTCCTTGGCCTGCTCTAAGCGCTCGTTTGACTTGTAGAAGAGGTAATTCTTGAACTCGGCAGTCATAAGATTAACTGGTAGGCTGTCGAGACGGAGTTCGCTGAACTCCTTTATCTTGGTGGTGATTTCACTCTCGCCTGTCGCTCTGTTAGGACGGCCGAGACCAAAGCGATGGGTCAGTACATACTCATAGTCTGAGAAGAGGCGGCGTCGGTAAGAGTACCAATTCTTTCAGCGAGGTCTTCCTGGGCGATAGGTTCTTCAAGACGGCGGCGAATGTTTGAGGAACCCATCATGTCGGTGTCATCAGCACCTGATATGTCGTCGACAAGGCGCTTGCTGCTGTTCATGTTGGGAATAGATGAAGAGAAGAATAATCAACAGACAGATACATTAAGCCATTTTTGAAAGAATGCAATCTTTAAAGCCAAATAGATGTACCAAACCCTTTTCAACATGCAGTTAGAGTTGGGGGGGTGATGAGAAGGAGAAATTTCGAGCGAGGCGTGGGTTAGGCTCGCTCCGATGGGCATATCCAAATGGCGTAACCAGTAGCCTACTAAACACCCAAGAAACATAAAATCACAACTCTAAAAAAATAAAAAAAAGCATTTGAATCTATTGAGCACAACATATGGGTCTTGTGATTGATGTGTCAGAGTGTTTGACGTAAAGGCGGCCAAGTGATTCAGGTATATATTACGATATTATAATACGAAACAGGAGCAAGAAAATATTCGTAGTTACAAAAAAGTACTACCAAATGTACCAGGTGTGATAGTATACTATAACATGAGATGGGGATAAGATAATACTAATTATTTTAACTAGGTAATTGCTTTTCCACTTGCCCGATTGAAGTCATATTGAGCATACCTAGTCAACTATAACATTTTTCAATAAGATCAAACAAGAAACCATTAGCCCAAAAGATAAGTCCCATAATATCAAAGAGGGCCTATTGAGTCTCATCGCCAAACGCAAGAATTATCCATAACAATAGAACTTCAAACGACACTCAGTATAGCATTCATCAACATCTTCAAAGAAACAAATAGAATTCATCTCATAGCCTCACTCACGTAACTACATAGCAACTCATTCTCATCTTAAATTTCACGGTGCCCTCACACACTGCTTCGAAGCACTCTTTACCTATTATACCTAAGAGTATCATCACCTTACCTCAATCGCAACTCCTATCCTCTACCGCCCAGCATGTTCGGTTGCTCTGCTGGTTTCTGCCTCGCGCTTCTTAACATCGTCACTTGCACCTGTGGCAAGGATGAATCTTCCCATGCCGCCAACCCGGCCCTTGGCCCCGATCTGCCTCCCAGTCCCGAAGAAGTAGCCTCTCCTACGCCCACACAGTCCAGTTGGACAACCATCGAACCGTACCAGCCCGAGCCAGCTCCTGTCGCCGAGACTCCTATGGAGAGAGTCCAGACCTGGGTTGAAGGCGTTTCCTCCAGTGAGTAAGCCTGAACACATGATAAGAAAAGACATCGCTGACCAGTGTAGGACCGTCCAGCCCTGTTCACGAGGCGGCTCAGACCTCCAGTTAACAACGGGACATTTGCGTTTGGACAGACCGGGGTTCAGATGGAACAAGTTTGAGAGGAAATCATCATGATCATTACTCTTTGAGAGGTTTAAAGTGGTTTGCATTGGGATGCATTTTTTCCGATTGTATCGGATTACAGGACGGGACCTCGAGAGTAAAGTCCTTTGATGGTCTGTAACCATTTGCCAGTCTCCTTCAAGTCCTTGACACTGCGCATATGAATCGACACGAGATCCCTCTTTGCCGTAAATGGTCTTGATCATGTTCAAGAGCCGTGTCGCTGTTGCAACGGCTGTTCATGTCGAGGCACGCTGTTTATTCCTTGGTCCGTTCGTTTCGTCCTTTCCTCATTCTCAAAATTCACTGAATGTCGCCCATCTCAACCTCTTCCGTCTTCTTCTCCTCCTGTACCTCCGGTGCATCTATCCAAGTCAGCATTTCTCCCAGCCATAACCCCCATCCATCCCAAAAACTCACCCTTCATCTCCTCCTCTCCATCAGCCTCCATCTTCCTCTTGAGCGCATAGCCCATCTTCTTCTCCATCTTTCGTGCCTTCTTAGCACTCATCTTTGCCCTAGGTCCGCTCGTGGGCAACAGACCCTTGCGCGCGCCTCGTGTGGTGTCGGCCTTTGCGACCTTGTCCTTGGGCATCTCAGAGCGCTTGCGACGATCCTTGCGGGCCTTTGAGGCGCGCGCCGCAAGACGGTTCTTGGACGGGCCGTTGGGGTTACTCACGGACGGCATTGCGACGGTTTGGTGAGGTGTGAGTTGAGGTTGTGGCGATGGGAGAATTTGCGACAAGAATTTCGGGTTTTTTTTTACGTTGGAGTTAAAAATCCCGGTGAGTGCTCGGTGACTCTCGGTGAGCCGCTGCGCTAAGGTGTGCCCCGCCATGCATGGAGATCTGCAATTCTGCATGTTCCAGAACACCCTCCATCGTTTAGCGGGGGATGAAAGACCCTGAAATTTGTTGTTTTGTTAATTACAGACAAGAGCATACTAGAATACCTACTTGCTGAATGAGGTGTAATGTTCATCTCAAGCAAACAAGCCTCAATCGAATGTTCGAAGTGACAAGCGTGTCTGAGTCGTGGTCATAAATGCAAGCCCCATCAATTGTGCGCCTCATATGTGTCTAGTACATCCATCTATGAAAGTATGCCATTCTCCCCTATCTTGAGAGCATCCTGAAAATAATTCGCCCCATCATATACATGCCATTCAATGACGTTGAGACAGACTTATACACTCTTTGTGTACCAAAAAACTTACAGCAACTTGAACCCAATTTAACTACCTGTACAAACTCTTCTTGGGCTGCCTCAAGCAGCACGGGTTTGTTGGTTCCTACCCACAGTGCTTGCGCTGTCCTCGCTGTTGGGTCCGAGCATTCGTCGGCTCGGATCATCTTCATCGTCGCTCATCAATCCGTCCAGCTCGAATTCCTCGGCATCTCGTAACTGGCCATCTTCCACCATGTTGGTGTTGAATTCCTTCGTGTTCAGTGAAGGGTGAGCAAGACGATCCCAGAGGCTGATAAGCATATTGACGAAAAGGAACATCAAGGAGGCGAGCGAGAAGAGGATGAGAATGTAGGAAATATGATCCATGGCGGAACCTGCGACGAGGGACGTCTGCTCCTCTGTGGCACTCATGAAAAGGAAGCCAGCAGCATACATGAGCTGTGCGAGTTAGTTATGCAGGTCCGCAGAAGTGAATGACTTTGTTGACTTACAAAAACGGGAATGAACTGGAAGCTGTTGGTAGATCGGCCGTCTTCTGAGATGGAGTGCTTATCCCTGAGAACAAAGGCGATCTCGATGATTCGAGTGACACCAACTCCCATAAGAGCATACCCAAACATAGTATGCGTAGCAGCGCTGACCATCTCGTGCTGGGGATGAGCAGACATGCCCCAGCCAGTAATGCCAATAACGAACCCGGGGATGAAGTTGCGCTTAGGATTTCCATCACGGTCTTTGCTGAGCCAGATACCAGCCAAGCCAGCGCACCACCATATAATACCCATCGTCGTGTGCTGCCAGTCGTTCTTGACCCAATCGGTTCCCCAGTGATGCTCGGTAAATGTGTTGACACAGCCCCAAGTAGCAATGGCAACGCTGTCGTAGAACTCCTGAGAGCGACCTCTGTTTCGGATCCAGAGCTGGCCGACAAGGAGAATGATGGTCAGAACAATTCCGTAGGCGATGAAAGCGCTACCCATAATGAAGTGCGCCGCACATTGGCCAGTGTGATCTCCTTGACAAAAACCAAGAGCTGTGATGCCGCCAAAGATCATCTGCGTCCACGACAACACCGGCATGAGCTTGCCGATAAAGGAATGACACGGACGAATGAACTTTCGAATCTTGCCATTGATTCCCTTCTCCCAGTGACCTTTGAGATAGAGTCCTAGAATAACCTGCGCCGCGAGGAGTAGCTGGAGGATATGCGCGAACGTGCCATGGACGTGATTCGGAATGAACTGGCGGCCCTTGTGCGCATGGCCCAGGAAGAAGCCGAGGATGGCGAGGATCGTGCCAACAGCCTGAGTCGGGACATGCCATCGATTCTTGGTCATCTAGAAACACGTCAATGTTGGGCCGGAAAAGCAGTGTCGCGCAATTACTTACACCCAGGACCATGCCAATTGGGAAGATGACTCCATAAGCTAGCATCTGAATCAGGATATGAATCCATAGTACCGTGTCCTGTTACTGGTCAGGCGCCATTCGAATCGTTTGGCTCATATAAACACACCAGCGGTTCTAAAGAAACTGTTTCCCCCTCTGGAATTTCACTTGTATCGTGATCGTGGGCTCGGGCGACTGTAGCAAGAAGCGCAATTGTCGCAACTCGTAATGGTAAAGGCGCCGCGATAGGCTTAGATCTATAACCTTCCATCATGATCGCGTCGGGCTCGAGTCGACTTTTTGAATGTCGTAATATCTCAGCGAAAATTAAAGCAATGGCAGTGTTGATTTCGTCCTTTCCTTCGTAGCAACCGTCGGTGGGGGATCGTCACAATGATCTCTCTCTGGTCGTGGCGTCTGATGGCTCGATCGTAAACAATGACTGAAGGACGGATCGGCTCGATAAGCGAGTACATGGACTCTTAAGACAGAGCAAGTGAATGACTGTCTTTGTTGAATGAAACTCCTCTAGAGAGACCAAGAAGAAAAACGCGGCTGTCAAGGGAAAGTTAAAATAATTGTCTCTTGCGTCGCTTCAAGTAAAAGCCCGAGGCCCCGTAGTGTAATATACTATGTAGGTAGTGTAGGTAGGCTTTCTTTCCGCCCACACCTCCATAAAACATAAAACATGAAGCAGCCAACCTCCGGGGGGCTCGTCAACAAGCAGTTGAGGGCGTCATTCCGGAGCCTTCGGCAGACATGGTATTACACTGAGAGCAGCCATGATTGGCCGTTTGCAGCTTTAGAATAGTTGCACAGATGCTCTATTCTCGCTAAAAACCTGCTGGACCCAGGGGATGCCGGAGCTTTCCTGTTCGCTCCTCCACAAAGCGAGGTGCGTTTTTGTTTTTTGGCTTGACATCCCAGCGGGTGACAAAAATATCCCTAGGTTAAGAGGACAACTATCTATACCCAGAGATCATCTTTATCTTAACTTAGTACCATTCTTAGGTGTTAACTCGGTATATATCTTACCGTCTTGAGACTTTAATAATAATAAATGGCATAGAGGTCAGTCCAGTCTTTTATGTCCCCTCTAGGACAGCTCACAACCTGAATTCGAGAATTCTCCCTTCCGGGGCTGGGCTTTACTGTTAATCACCTTTGCCGCTGCTCTGAATATTTGCTACATGTCTGTATTTCCGCCAAGTCTCATAGTCATGCCTCTAAACGCTCGCCAAGAGACATACTAGTCAAATGGTTGAGAAAGCCCAAGACACTTTTCATATTGATACATCGTATAAAAGTTTAATAGAACCTGCCGTAACTAGGTAATTTTGAACCGCTTGTATCTGTGGTAATAACATAATCGCTGTGGTGTCAACCCATTTTCGGATCGTACGAATACAGTAGTTTTGAGAATTCTGAACATCCATTTAGGAGCACAACCACTTCTTGAACCCTGAACTTTGCTTTAAAGCCACGGCCAACACCATGCATAGCGAATTCAGCCGTTGCCATGCCATATTTACGAAACCTTGTCGCCACACCATGTACAGCACATGTTCAGGGTAAGCAAAAAAGAAATAACCATAGAGACATCCCAAAGTTCTCTCAAAGTTTAGTCTACCCTATGTAAAACTGTATCCATTAAACGGTTCAACCATGCTTCTCCGGCCTCCAGGGCAGTTGTCACCGCGGAACCGGATAATAACTATTGTCCCAATGCTCATGCTTCTGTTCCGCCGCCATGCTAATGCCAACAAGCGCTGCCGCATCTTCAAGACTGCCCAGTCTCATCCCCCTCCTTCTGCAAAATGACCTTGGCCTTGCTCCAAAGCTCTGCTTCCATATCTCTCTCCACTCTCGTTCCCCGACTGTTCAGCCAGCCTGCTCCAATGTTGCCCACAGCACCCACTCCATTAGGCTTCTGAGAGGCCAATGAAGGTCCACCGGATTCCTGACGTTGCGGTGCAGCAAGGTTAACGATACCAGCCTCTTCGAGAGCAAATATCTGGCGCCTAATCTTAACATCGACTGTATGCAACGTAGTGAGAAACGAATCTGTTGTAGAGCGAAAGTCCTCCTTCTGCGCGGTTGGGTTCAATGCAGGCTTGACGGGTTCTGCTGAGGGATCTCCGCTTTGGTTGGCATCTGGAGAGGAGGGTATTGTGAGCGTGTTGAGTGCTGTGGCAGTGTGCTTCATGAGTTGCACGATTTGCTGGTCGATGGCGTTGAGCTGCCTGATATTTTCTTCAACGGTGAATGGCTCGTAAGCGCGCGATTCTTCAGCTCCTCCCATGGCAGCGTCATCTGGTGAAGCCATATTTGACTTGATGCCAAGTTGAATACTGGTGTATGTGTATGATGGTGGTTAAATGTGAATCGGCCTTGATGCTCAAAGTTTGGTAAACAAAGGGTCCAAAAACCTGAGAAATTTGTCTCAATCAACGCTCGCGCAATCAAGTATTTCTGTGATATAAGGTCCAGAGATTGAGTTGTGAATTCGCCAAGGAGGAGCTTATTGTTTATTGTTGGTAAATATGTATTGAATGTGATCTGCTTTACGATCGCGAGGTTCCATATGAGCCCAGAAATGGAAGTTGGCTGGTAGGGGGAGTTACGTACCGCTGTCTAGGGCCTGAGGTGCCTGAAATCGATCCTTCGAAGCAAGGGACGTATAACTTCAATTAATTGTTTGAACGACGAGATAATCAACAACGCTGTACAGCAGCAGTTGGAGAACATGATAAATAATAGAGGTATTATATAATCAATTGTTCATCTGAATCACGAAAGGCAAGAATTTTCTGTGTTCGTATTGTCCCGTACACTTCAATAAGATGTCATGCCGCTTAATCTTCGGCTAACGATCAATCGCGGTCGCAAGCTTCGGCGCGCTTCAACTGATGCACCTTAACCTTAAGCATCATCTCAAACCTAAGGTGTGGCATCAGGTCCTCTGCTTGGGTTCATTTTTTGTCCCATTTCATCATTTCTTTTTAATCGTAAACTAACGTTGACTGCTCGAGCTCCAAGGATCGAAGTCCTCAACCTTGACTCTCTACCTCGCACTCTCTTGAACTCCAAATCGACACCCTTACGGAGAGCCTTGCCCTGGGTACCAAGTGATATGAGCTGTCGCTGAGAGATCCTTCGTCTTCGAGTATGCACCGTGCATAGGTGCCCTTAAACCCTTTTGATCCTCTGACTCTCTTCATCACCTTTCAACATCATCATCCATCATGTCTGGGCCTGCTCAAACCCCCGGCGCCCCAGCGCCAGGCGCATATCAAGGCACAGGAGCTACACCTCCAGCTCCAGCAACCACTACAACTGGACAGACTGGCACCACTGGAGGACCCATGTCTAACCAAAACTTGAATCAAATTGTAGGTTTTCATTGCCTTTCTGCTCTTTTGTGCTGCTCGCCAACTGTTTTCTTTGTTGTATGATCTCACGACGCGATCACGGGCCTATTACCGTTTGCCAGTTACACAATTATCCACTTCCAACATCAGTCAGCAATTATTATATGACACACATCAAAGTTCAAACTCAACTTGTTTGGGCGCTTGTTACAATCAATGCCTTTGCTGCCCCCTTTCATTAACTCTGTCTGACCCCAACGCGCCGAGTTGAACGTTGAGGCTGCAGCGGCATCACTGCAACACCAAACGGATTGTCTTTCATCATGAACCCACCTAATCCATTACATAACCCCGAGTTGATCATAAAGGTGCATGCCCGTTGCTTTGGACATGCCCTATGCTCAACACGCACCTGTTGATTGAAACAATGTATCGCAAATCGAGCTAGAACTTGACTGATAATCATGTATAGGTTACGGATTACCTCCTTAAGCGCGGCTTCAACCGAACCGAAGAGGTATTCCGTCAAGAGTCTAAACACTTGGGACCTGATGGTAAACCTATCTACCAACTCGCCAATCTCGGCCCCAGGAAGTATCAAAGAGCCTTCAGTCTCCTACACGAGTGGGTAGAGAACAACTTAGACATCTACAAGGTAAGTCAACGTTAGCCTTTAGCTATTGCTTTGCTAAATATTGTTTAGTTCGAACTGTCCAAACTACTCTGGCCCGTCTTTGTCTACTCTTTCCTCGAGCTCGTTAGCAATGCCTACACAGAGGATGCCAAAGCCTTTCTTAGAGACATTGGTCCTCATTTTCAGCCAGTCCATGCAGATGACTTGAAGACGCTTGGGACTATCACTCTACCCCAGCATATCGGAGAGAATCCTATGACAAAGCTCTATAGGGAGAACAAGTATCGGATTCCTCTAAACCAACATGCAAGTGGAGACCTTTTTAACTTTCTCGAGCGCGAATCCGACCAAGGCGGCTCGGTGATCAGACAGCTTCTGACAACCTACTGTCAAATCGATTCTACAGCTCGTGGACCCATCACACCATTCAGTTTTGAGGCTGTTTACAGAAGGTCGAGGAACATGGAGTTGGAGACTGTGGATACCAACGAAGGTATCCCGGGTGTCAACATCGGACTTTCGAACAAAGATGTGCTTGACCCAACTGCTCCTTTGAAGCTTGGTCCACTACCCATGGACGCAGACCTTCGTGACGATGTGCGCGCGGAGCTCGAAGATGAAGAGCGACGGAACCCACCGGCTGCAGGTGCATCTTCATTATTGGATGAATTTGACCAGAGGATCAAGCGCGAGGAGAGTGCAGACGCCCCTAACAGAGCAGAGCTGCCATTACCACCCTCTAGGCCAAGAGATATCATGCTGGAAATGCAAAAACTGCGAGAGAATCGTGACCGATTCAAGATTGACAGCGCAACAGGAGGCGTGGGTGTACCTATCAGCGCCTGCATGTTCACATTCCACAACACTCTTGGAAGGCAAGTTGTTCATATACTACCAGTGTCAGTTGATTCTAACAAGATCTAGCGTTACCTGCATGGACTTTTCCAACGATGGACAACTAGTGGCCGCTGGTACGACTGAATCGTATATTCGAGTATGGTCACTGGATGGCAAAGCTCTTCCTACAATGAATGCGCATGAGAAGGACGCCAAGTTTAATAGTCGCAAGCTAATTGGGCATTCCGGCCCTGTTTACGACGTGTCCTTCTCCGATGCCGTTACTGGCCCCCCGCAAAAGCTATTTGGCGACGAAGGAAGGTCAAATCCAGCTATGGATACGAAGCCGAAATTGCTACTATCAGCGTCAGCAGATGGACAAATCCGCCTTTGGTCACTAGAGTCTTGGAGTTGTCTGTGCCTATACAAGTCTCATGATGGTCCTGCATTCAGAACTCTTTGGGGCCCTCATGGACACTACTTTATTAGCGGTGGGTACGACAAGGCCGTTCGAGTCTGGATGCAAGATCATGCCTCGCCTCAACGACTGTTGGTTGGACACGACACGGCCATCTCAGCAGTTGCATGGCACCCGAACGGCCTTTATGTCTTTTCTGCTTCCGATGAGACCGACAAGTCGATCCGTATGTGGTCTGTGGTGACTGGCGCCTGTGTCCGTGTATTTACAGGCCACAGCGAGTACATCACTGCAATGGAATGCGCGCCAAATGGCAAAATATTAGCAAGTGCCGATTGCGCAGGTAATATCCTCTTCTGGGATCTTGCTAAAGGAACACGTATCAAGCGATCACGAGGTCATGGAAAAGGCGGCATCTGGTCCCTCAGTTTCAGTGTAGAATCGAACGTGCTCGCGTCTGGTGGCCAAGACGGCACAGTCCGACTCTGGGATGTTGAGCTGCCTGCAGACCCACAGAAGGCGAGCCAGCAACAGACTGGTCACGATGCGACGACGACGGGAACAGATGGTACAACCGCTGGTAACACAGCAGGCGAATCTTCCCGCATCGCAGCTGGAACTTCAGGGCAAACCGGAGGAACTGGCACGACTGGAACTCACAAGAAGAAGAGCAAGGAAGTCATGATCACTCCGGACCAGATCAGCGCATTCCCAACCAAGAAGACACCAGTGATGAAGGTCAAGTTCACACGGATGAACCTGGTAATTGTGGGAGGCTGTTATGATCCCGAGCGTTAGGAGCGAGAGGGAATCAACCCAGTTGAGCTTGAGAGATATCGAAGGAAGCTGTTTGTCGACAAGTTTGGGATAGATTTGGGACTGAGGGCGGCAGCAGCTTGTTCATAGCTAATGATGAGAGTGGCAAAGCTACTAGAAGAGGCGCAATGGGACTATCTGAAACAGCATACATTATTAATGGGAGAATGGGAAGTGATTGAGGATCAACGAAGGATCCAGCGAAGAGACTTCAGTTAAAGGATGCTGGGACCTAGAGAGTATCTAGCGTTTAACAAGTCATGCTTGACTGGTATCAACTTCCCTTTTACCAAAGAGCCTGTTTTATGCATTTTATAGAAAATAATGCAAATTCAGAATGCTACTTAAGTGATCATGGTACTTTGACTTATATAAATGTCGTGATAGTCTCGAGGAGTTGGAACTGGAACTGCTCAGCTGGGTGAGTGGAATGATACGTACCTGTATCCTTACGGGGAGAGTGGGGCCGTCTCCACTGACGTCCGCCTGCTTGGATGCTCCCCGAGCTCCCAACCTTCACCTCACAAGCTACTCAATCACCCTCAATCACCAAATCGCGGGAAAAGGCAGCTTTGCTCCAGATCTCGTGACCGCATTCATTAGCCATGGACGTCGAAGAATCACCTTGGGCCGATTCGTCGCAGGCCGCATCTCAACAGACGTCGCAGCCTGAAGCCTCGGCCTCGCAATCGTCTACCCCAGCTCCATCCGCTTCATCAGCCCCTCGTCCATCGAGGGGGCCTCGTCGCCTTGTCGCTCAACCCACCCGTCTCGAAGCCGTCGATGATCCTCTCGGTCCTCTCGGCGCCGCCCCCGAAGACAATGGCCCTGCTCAGGACGCTCCTCCGGTGCCTCCGCAAAAGGAGCAGATGGTGATTCGTACCACCATGCCCCAACCTCAGCAGCAGCAACGACGACCTGCGGATCCTCATCACATTGATGATGAGGAGAATGATGGACCAAAGACTCCTCGAGCACCACCTCCTGTTGAGGCTGCGCAGCCAAGTGCTGTGAGGAGCAGCAACCAGCCCAGCCTTAGTATCGAGCAAGCCGCCAAGCCAACGTTCCATATTACCGTTGGCGATCCTCACAAAGTTGGCGATCTGACGAGCTCTCACATCGTGTACTCTGTTCGGACCAAGGTAGAAGACCCAGAACCCCCAATTAACTTATATACTCACCTAGAAACAGACCACTTCTAAGGGATACAAGCAGCCCGAGTTCGAAGTCAAGCGCCGATACCGCGATTTCCTCTGGCTCTACACCACTCTTCACGGTAACAACCCTGGAATTGTTGTGCCACCTCCCCCCGACAAGCAAGCAGTTGGTCGTTTTGACAGCAACTTTGTCGAGAGTCGTCGAGCCGCACTGGAAAAGATGCTCAACAAGACCGCGATACACCCAACGCTGCAGCACGACCCTGATCTGAAACTCTTCTTGGAAAGCGAAACCTTCAATGTTGATATCAAGCACAAGGAGAGGAGGGACCCTATTCCTAGTGAGAGCAAGGGTGTTCTTGGATCTTTAGGCATCAACGTTGGGGGCGGAAACAAGTTTGTGGAGCAGGACGACTGGTTCCATGATCGCAAGGTCTATCTTGACGCTCTCGAAAACCAACTCAAGGGTCTTCTCAAGGCCATGGAGACCATGGTCGGTCAGCGCAAGATGATGGCCGAGGCAGCCGGCGAGTTTTCGGCTTCTCTTCATGCGCTTTCCACTGTCGAGCTTTCGCCATCACTATCCGGCCCCCTTGATGCTCTTTCTGAGCTCCAGCTTACCATTCGCGATGTCTACGACCGTCAGGCTCAGCAGGATGTTCTCACATTTGGTATTATCCTTGAGGAGTACATTCGTTTGATTGGTTCGGTTAAGCAAGCGTTTGGCCAGCGACAAAAAGCGTTCTACTCATGGCATGCCGCTGAATCAGAGCTGCAGAAGAAGAAGGCTACTCAAGACAAGCTTCTGAGACAAGGCAAGAGCCAACAAGACCGACTCAACCAAATGAGTGCCGAGGTTGGCGAGGCAGAGCGCAAGGTACACCAAGCTAGACTTCTCTTCGAGGATATGGGCCGATTGATGAGAAATGAGCTTGACAGGTTTGAGCGGGAAAAGGTGGAAGACTTCAAGAGTGGAGTTGAGACATTCCTTGAGAGTGCAGTTGAGGCACAGAAGGAGGTAAGTTTATAAGCACATCTAGCAACAGAGATACAGGGACTAACAAATGACAGCTCATTGAGAAGTGGGAGACGTTCCTGATGCAGTTGGATGCTGAAGACGACGAGTCGGTGTTTTATAGGCCTCCAGTATACCAACAACAGCAACAGCAAAAGGGAGGCGATACCGCAGTCGACCGTGCTCGAGCAAGGATAGACGAAGACTCGGATTAGAGTCGAGTGTTGCAGCTGTTTTAAGTGTACGAACACAATGCCTTCTGCTAGCGATAAGGTGGACTTCTAACTGAAGAAGAAAGAATCACAAGTATAGGGAACGTTTGACTGTTGACCAATTCCGAGAATCGGAGACGCGTGTTTTTATATCTTACAAGCCTCGGAGGCTTTAAAAACTGTTGTACATAATGAACCACCCCCGAACCACCTCGTGCTTCTCAGTTCTCGGAGCTTGCCAGTAGATATTTATACAAGACGCATTTATACCCCCTAAATTGGGTGTGGGTGAAATGATAGGGTGTTCGGTAGTCGTCCTTCCATTATTTGACAGGTCAAAATTATTTACTTTCTCTTCTTGGCCTGCTTCTTTGGTCCAGAATCCCTCATGGCATTCGCATCCTGTGCAGGCGCATATCCAGTGATAAGATCCGCATAACTTCCATCCCCTGCATCCTCCTCGACCTCGCCACCCTCCTCAGCAGTACCAGCATCGTAGGCGCGGCCGAAACGCTCTCGGAAAGCAGCCAGCCTGCCGGCCTCATCGAGCTCGACGTTCTTGAGCGACTTCTCAGAAGGCTGCCAGAGCAAAGTGTTGCGTGTATCCTTTGCGGCGCGGTAGATGGGCAATGGTGACGTGGTACGCATGGTGTATGCTGACCCGTCAGAAAGGGTGACGAGCTGTGTAAATGTGTAGGGTCGGCGCGGTCGGGGAATGAATGTTGCGTGACGGACTTGGCCGAGGGAGAGGCGGGCTGGTGAGTATGATGGTGTTGAGAGGAGTGTTGTTCGGACGGGCGAGAGTGTCGCAGGTGATATGGAGATTTTGGCCATTTTAACGAGAAGCGCTGCTAGAGCGAGGCCGGAAGAGACGAATTGACGACCTTGAGATAGGGCAATAGGCGATTGACGACCGTCTGGTGGTGGTTTGAAGCTCTACAGGTACACTTGAAGTCGATCGGTAAAATTTAGGATGCGAGGGCCGACATGCGGGCACGTTATTGGAGCTTATCGATAAGAAAATGCAATTGTTGCTCGTCATTTTTAGACTGGCTCGGCCTCCGAGCTTGCGAAACAAGTGAGTACTTTATGTTGACAAAGTCTTGACAGCCGTTTCTTTGAGACCAATTGTTGGTCTTGTGAGTGAATTTGTCGATAATGCGCTGTGGTGGGCAATGAAGAGCTCTCGAGCGCTGCGCAATGGCGCTGCGACTGCACTTGTCATGACGAGAGGCGGGACTAGAGGCGTGAGCTCTTTACGGAATATTAGGAGTTTAGGGAATGGGAAGGGGGCATGTCAAGGCTGTGGGAGGTCTGCAGTTTTGACAACAAGGTCTTGTTCGTGGCAATGGCCTCTACATCGTTAGTATCTCTCATTCTCACAAGTTCATAGCTAATACGGCGTAGACAACCTATCTAGAAGTAACCACACATCCACAACTCCATCATGGCACAAATCCCCTGCCAAACCTCCAACAATCCATCCGACCAAACAAGTGCCTCTCCCTGAACAACTGCGCTCCGTTATGCGTCTTCTTCCTCACAGTGTCGTCGTCTGCACATCTAATCAACCCGGTGACGGCCCACGCGCCATGACAATGTCATCATTTACCTCTCTCACTCTCTCGCCCACACCCCTTGTAACATTCAACATTGCAACGCCGAGTCGAACGCTAGATGCTATACGAGCAAGCGGAGCCTTCAACGTGCACGTCCTCACTGGTGATGAGCGGGGCGCAAGTGTCGCGAGTCACTTTACAAAAGGCAATGTTGGGGGTAAGGCATTTGAAGGACTGAAATATACACAAGATGGCAAGGATGCGCCAATGTTAACAGAAGAGGGCGTCATGTTTGCGCTACGGTGTAGGGTGTTGAGGGACGCTCCTGAGGACGGGCTTGTGAGGGTGAGGGATCATGTCATTATTGTAGGCGAAGTGGAGGAGATGGTGAGGATGGATGATGAGGGTGAGGACGAGTTTGGGCTTGTGTATGCTGATAGGAGGTATAGACAGGTTGGAGGAGTGTTGGAGATGTAAGATGGGTTAGAGTGTATAGTATAGCCTGTATAATATGGGATTTAACGGCTAGGCGGAGAGGATGGAGTTGCGGGACATTGATATAAACGATATATCATGAACGTTAAAAAGGTTGTTCAAAGACAGGTGCTGCATCATCCGAGCCAAAAGCATTTAATACGTAAACTCAATGTTGCGATTACTCTTGACAACGTTTATTGAACTACTCATCTCTCAAACAGCCCGCCTACCCCGTAGAACCAAAAAGAATATTAGGACCCCCTAACATATGCATGTAAGGTTGGTAGTATCCTAAGTCTAACTTCTACGGAGTATATCATGGCCGTATATTTTGGCAGGCCAGTCCTGTATTTTCGGTCCCCCACCGGCCCGCCTGACATTCTGCCTCATCTGTTTGAAGAGTTCAGCCTTGCTGCTTTTGACGTCAACGCCTCATTGGTCATTTCTACAAATCACAAGCGGCTGAACTCCACCTGCTTGGCAGGCCTCAATTGGTGGTCCTTGTCAAGCAAAAATACCAGGTATGTACATACAGTAGGTGACACAAGCATCAGACAGGGGCGGATGGCTAGAAGATTCGATCCATCGAGGGGTCATTGCGCTGGGGAAGCAAGCTGTGGGCCTTTGAAGAGCCTAGGACATGGAACAAGGGAGGGTCTTTTCTCAGCCTTGAGTGAGGGGTCAAAACCTCGAACCGACTGTGAAAGGCCAAACATAGGTAAGGTACGTAATGGCAAGGCTTGAGATCTGTCCTAGTTCTTCTGTATGTATGTAAATCTAGCATATTTGCCATTGAAAAATTGAGTTTGTATGTATGTATGTATGTATGAATCGTTGTAGATCAGTGAAATCTCTGTCTATCACTAACATAATGTTTGACTCGGATAGTCTGCTTGTGGTACCTGAATTCGTCCAAAAGACAAAAACACCCTGAGGCGATGCACCCTGATGTTTTGGGGAAACGTGGAAGCCTCTAGCACGGTCTGGCCAATCAGTACAGGCAAACGTGGTTTTTTGCCGCCTGGTCCCTTTGTGCTTTGTTGGAGTAAGCACTCGTACCCAGGTACGGCTACGGAGTAGATTATTAGTGATTGCGAAGGTGGGATAGAGGCAAACTACAAAAACTGTATGTAGGTGGCGGCGGGTAGGCACAATGGAGACAAGGCGGTGGCCACTTGCCGTACCCGTAGCGCGAGGGCGGTTGGTTGCTGTGGTTGCCTATTACTATGCCTAAGACCTCCACTATGAGCACAATCTTCCAGCGCCCCTCGGCAGCGGAAAAGGCGGGGGGCCAGCAGCTGTAGTGGGCTTTTGGCCGTAGAATCTCATGGAAGCCTTCACCTAACCTTTGCTGGAGGGAGAGAGAGCCCAGAGAAGCAGATGGAAGGAAGGAGGGGCCGCTCGCCAGCCTACATATTTTTCTTGTACCTACCTCTGCCTCAACTTCTTTCCCTTTCTCTTCAAAACATCTCTCTTCATCTCTCGCCTCTACACATTTCTCTCCTCCCTCTCACAGGAGATTAAGCTACTTTTTAGACGAGCCAACTTGTCTTTCGCCTTTTCCTTTTTGTAACGATTATCTCAAGGTACGTTGCAACACCCTGCGCTGCCCGCAGGACCCCTCCAACAACAACCTTGTTTGCAGCCTGCTCGACATTTCTCTCTGTCTTCGATTATTCTCAGAATCAATCAATTGTGTATGCTCGAAACAGCTCTTCAATACATCATCAGGCCATTGTCTGTTTGATTTGCTATTTCGCTTGCGTCGGACAATGTTTGTTGCTGAGAAGCTAGAGTTCTAGAGCCTTCTTTACCCCTCCATCCGCTTCCCATCACCAACACTCACCGACACCCATATCAAAAACATAAATTCAGCCAAATCCCACTTGAATCACTAACATTTCTCCTCATAGTCACGATTTCCTTTGGTACCCGCCACCATGTCTGAGACTTTCGAGTTCCAGGCTGAGATCTCTCAGCTTCTCTCCCTCATCATCAACACCGTCTACTCCAACAAGGAGATCTTCCTCCGAGAGCTTGTCTCCAACGCTTCCGATGCCCTCGACAAGATCCGATACAAGGCCCTCTCGGACCCTAGCCAACTCGACTCTGGCAAGGATCTCCGCATCGACATTATCCCCGACAAGGCCAACAAGACTCTTACCATCCGGGATACCGGTATTGGTATGACCAAGGCTGTAAGTCATACTCTTGTGCTTCTACCACTTCAGCAACTAACATTCTACAGGACCTTGTCAACAACCTGGGTACCATTGCCCGATCCGGCACCAAGCAGTTCATGGAGGCCCTAACTGCTGGCGCTGATGTTTCTATGATTGGTCAGTTCGGTGTCGGTTTCTACTCCGCCTACCTCGTTGCCGACCAGGTCCGCGTCATCTCCAAGAACAACGATGACGAGCAGTACGTCTGGGAGTCCAGCGCCGGTGGTACTTTCTCCATCACCGAGGACACCGAGGGCGAGCCGCTCGGCCGTGGTACCGCCATCATTCTCCATCTCAAGGATGAGCAGACTGAGTACCTAAACGAGAGCAAGATCAAGGAGGTCATCAAGAAGCACTCCGAGTTCATCTCCTACCCCATCTACCTCCACGTCGAGAAGGAGACCGAGAAGGAGGTCCCTGACGAGGAGGCCGAGGTTGAGGAGGTCACCGAGGAGGGTGATGACAAGAAGCCCAAGATTGAGGAGGTCGATGACGAGGAGGAGGACAAGGAGAAGAAGCCCAAGACCAAGAAGATCAAGGAGACCAAGATCGAGGAGGAGGAGCTCAACAAGCAGAAGCCCATCTGGACTCGCAACCCCCAGGACATCTCCCAAGAGGAGTATGCCTCCTTCTACAAGTCCCTCTCCAACGACTGGGAGGACCACCTTGCTGTCAAGCACTTCTCTGTTGAGGGTCAGCTTGAGTTCCGTGCTATCCTTTTCGTTCCCAAGCGCGCTCCCTTTGATCTCTTCGAGACGAAGAAGACCAAGAACAACATCAAGCTTTACGTTCGCCGTGTCTTCATCACCGATGATGCCACTGACCTCATCCCCGAGTGGCTCGGCTTCGTCAAGGGTGTTGTCGACTCTGAGGATCTTCCCCTCAACCTGTCTCGTGAGACCCTTCAGCAGAACAAGATCATGAAGGTCATCAAGAAGAACATTGTCAAGAAGTCTCTTGAGCTCTTCCAGGAGATTGCTGAGGACAAGGAGCAGTTCGACAAGTTCTACAGCGCCTTCTCCAAGAACCTCAAGCTCGGTATCCACGAGGACTCCCAGAACCGCTCCATCCTGGCCAAGCTTCTCCGATTCAACTCCACCAAGTCTGGTGATGAGCTGACCTCTCTCTCCGACTACGTCACTCGCATGCCCGAGCACCAGAACAACATGTACTACATCACTGGTGAGTCGATCAAGGCCGTCTCCAAGTCGCCCTTCCTTGACGCTCTCCGTGAGAAGGGCTTCGAGGTTCTTTTCCTCGTTGACCCCATTGATGAGTACGCCATGACTCAGCTCAAGGAGTTCGAGGGCAAGAAGCTTGTCGACATCACCAAGGACTTCGAGCTCGAGGAGACCGAGGATGAGAAGAAGGCTCGTGAGGCCGAGGAGAAGGAGTACGAGAGCCTCGCCAAGGCTCTCAAGAACGTCCTTGGCGACAAGGTTGAGAAGGTCGTTGTCTCCCACAAGCTTGGTCTCTCCCCTTGCGCTATCCGAACTGGTCAATTCGGTTGGTCCGCTAACATGGAGCGTATCATGAAGGCTCAGGCCCTCCGTGACACCTCCATGTCCAGCTACATGTCTTCCAAGAAGACCTTTGAGATCTCTCCCAAGTCTCCTATCGTCCAGGAGCTGAAGAAGAAGGTCGAGACCGATGGCGAGAACGACCGCACCGTCAAGTCCATCGTCCAGCTCCTCTTCGAGACGTCTCTCCTTGTCTCTGGCTTCACCATTGACGAGCCTGCTGGCTTTGCCGAGCGCATCCACAAGCTTGTCCAGCTCGGCCTCAACATTGAGGAGGACGACGCTGCCCCTGCTGACGCCGAGGCTACCGACGCCCCTGCCGCCGCCACTGGTGACAGCGCCATGGAGGAGGTTGACTAAACGACCATGCACGCTAAACGGGATACCACAAAAGTCAACGGAGTTGAAGGATTTCGGTTTTTATGAGCAACAAGGTCTTTTTATGTCTTCTGGTTTTATTTGATGTATACGGACTCTTCGCATTTGGAGAGCCGTTTATTCTGCCATAATTCCCTAGTTCTTTTGAGAGGAGGACAGGGTGTAACTCTAGGTAGCTCTATGATCACGAGAGAGATGAAGTAGACGCGAAATGGAAATGGTATAGAACACTTTGAGTAACTGTTGATTGTGTGATGATGCTTGTGTATACTGATCAGTGACTTTTTGCTACCTAAAACCTCAATGCGACACAATTCATGAGTCGAGGCCAAGCCAGCCAGGTAGTTAGGATTACTCTCTCTAAAAGGGCATAACAATCTTGTTTCCTCCTAGCTTAGCTTGAACCAACTCTGTCGTGTATGGCCCGCCTTGAGGCGTGAAATAAGAAAAAGAAATCAATATTGCTTATGGGGGTATACATCTATCTTGAAGCTAAGTGACAGTAAACAGTCCATAGCAGTTCCGCATTCCTTCAATTTAATCATCGCTCATCCAATTCTAGATCCAGTATATATATGTATGTGTAGTTAGATGAGCTGTGCGTTGACAACGAAAGAAAAATAAGTGGCGTGATTTCTCGCCAGGCATATTATACATAAGCTATTGTGGGCAGCAAACTCATAAAATTTGTCTCAAACAGCCAAGCATGAGAACC
This sequence comes from Fusarium abutilonis, assembly GCA_021655885.1. Taxonomy (NCBI): domain Eukaryota; kingdom Fungi; phylum Ascomycota; class Sordariomycetes; order Hypocreales; family Nectriaceae; genus Fusarium; species Fusarium abutilonis. Next base: position 145,522 of record JAJJWN010000097.1, on the reverse strand, counting down.
TCAAATATGATTATAGTGCATTGCGTTTACACAAGAACGTATAGAGCACATATCTATAAATCTGTCAGTGACATCCAAGAACAGAGCGGATGAAAGCTTACCATGCTAAGACCAAGAATCATTGAAGCCCAGAAACAAACGTTGTTTAGCGTCTTCTTACCGCGAACCCATCTTGTACGCTGGAGCATGACAATGGGCAACTGAAGCATCTGGCAGATGAAGCCGTACCCACGAAGCTTCTTGGTGATACAGGCCATGACAATCTCATGACCAACAGCGGAGATAAGAAAGGTCAGCGCAGTCGCAGCACCTCTACCTATGCGGGCTCGAGAAGCACTATAGACGTGGCGTCGGAGGAAACTATAGACAGGGACATTCCACTCGCGTGAGAACTCCATCCAGTCGGTCGAATTCCACCAGTCAGAGTAGAAATGTCTATCGGCGAAGCAGGTGATCTCAGCGAACGCACCAAGAACATATTCGAAAATGACGAGGAAGACGAGAAGGAAAGTGAGCATGAAAGGGAAGAGAAGCCAGGAGATAGTCTCGGCTAGGATAAGAGACTTCTCGGACAAGGACGATACAGCGGGAACGGCATCGAGACGTTCGGAAGCATCAACAAGGACGGGCAGAATAAAGTCCTCGGAAATAATGGTCAAGAGAAAGATGCAGCCAAAGGTGGCAATGATCTTGGAAATGAGGGAGATCCAGTTGATGGACGAGGTTCGAGGGTATTCAAGCTCATAACAGAGCGTCGGGCAGAGGAGGTAGTCCATGTAATTAGACCAGGTGAGGTTATTCGGGTACGTAATATTGCCCATAGGACTTGTAAGCTCGCGGGCAAGGTCTTCTCGTAGCTCGTCGACTTCATCGGCACTGTTGTTGGCGCTTGCAGAAGCGCTGTTAGCTGGCTGGGTGGTGTCCACCTCATCATTGCTCTTGTTGCTGTCGCTGCCCGTTCGCTTCAGTTGCTGGCGTTTTCGCTGGTTGCGCTGTCTCCGCTGCTTTTTGCCGCTTTTGTTGTTAGATTCGCCGGCTGTACCGGTAGCAACGCCTGAATGTTCAGCGGTAGGATATTGGTAGGCCGGTCGTCGATCGAGAGGCGAGGAGGGGTTATCGAGTGCGTGAAGGCGATTCTCCGTCTCTGACAAATGCCCATTATAGAATGCATATGAGTGCATCTTCATGAGGAGCACCATAGTATGCAAGAGAAGAAACACCTGTGAAGTCCATGGCCATTCAAAGTAAAACGGTACGACGATCCAAAGAGAGAGCCAAGCAATCTGGTAAATGCTCTGAATAGCCGCGCCACCACGATTCCAAGCCAGAAAGCTACCTGGCTTAGCAGCTCGAGCTGCGCGGTTCAGAGGAAGACTGACGGCAGTTGTAGCTACCATGAGAAAGTCGGCAATGGCAAGATGCCAGAGCTTTATGGTAAAGAGACCCCATATTTGCACTCTCAGAGGAAACCCAGTATCTTTAAGATTACGAAGCATTGAAGTAATACCCATAATAGCAAGTCCAATCCAGAAGAGGTTGAAGAAACCATGAAAGTCTCGATAGTCGCTACTCGGGTCGAAATGGCTGACACGTGAGGCAAACTCAATGGTAGGGAAAATGCGACGACGTTGCTCCGCACGAGCTTGCTTTCGGGCGGTAGAGAGGGACTTGACGGAGGGGGGCGCATTCTCGGGAATAGGCGTGGAACGACCACTATACATAATGTTAGAGCTCGTGAATCGTAGAGCTATGAGGCCCAGGAGAACATACCTAGTCAAGCCACTGGGTGTCCCTGTGCTGGCGTTGTCAGGCATGAGGTGTCCCTCGCCATCGCTTGCTGTTGACATGCGAAGAACTTCAGAGACTTGTGAATGTTTGGGTTTGCGCGGACGTGGGCGGAGGACGTGATCATGATCGCCAGCATGACCATTCCCATTGGGGAGAGCATCTATCGAAGAGCTCATGGTGAAGGTTGTGGTATTGTCGCGATCAATATCGAGGATTCATTCGGCCACGTCTTGGAGGGAAAGACGGGAGCTTTGTCAACGTAACTCGGCGCGCTCGGATGAGGAAGGAAAGGATAATCAAAGAATATAGAGAAGAATATAGAGAAGAATATAGAGTGAAGAGATTGGGTTAATGTGAGACACGACAACAATTGCCCCAACAAACAAGCTTCGTCAACGACGGTGCAAATGGATATGTAGTTAGAGGGGGGTTAATATGGAAGAGGAAAGGAAAAGGAAACGAATCGGATATAAAACCTAAGCTAGGCTGAATCGGAATCTGAATCTGAAAATTGGAAGGAACGACGTAGCCACGAATGAGCCGAGCTGTCAATACTTGTTTTGGAAGTGGAAGGCACGACTTGTGACAGTCGCAGACGCAGACACGCACGTCGGTTGCGGCGGCGGGGGGATCGGGATTGGCTGCCCTGGGCTTGATGACAGCTGGAGCTGTCCTTTCTAGTGGCTGAACCCCTAAATTCTCCCATGACGTAACACTCATCATGGGTCCTCGTCATTTCTGCAAGCACTATCCGTATCAACTGACCTCTACCTAATACACATAAGGTACAAGTCACCACGCGTAATTCTTCTATGCATCAATCTCAATTGCCGTAATATTTTATGCCCAATTTAGGCTCTATTGAATTGCAAGAAACTGCCAAATACCTCTCAGTTGGTTGACAGTTATCAATCACTGTCTCTAAATCCTTAATTCAACTACGGAAATATTGCCCCTAACCCCTTACATAGCCAACCCTGTTTGGCACCTTATCCGCTCATCAACTCCATTCTCGCATATCGCATTCGCAAGTCGTATTCTCTTGCTTATTCGCCAAGAACTTATTCCCCCGAGTTGACGTCGTCTCGCCTGACATTAGTTTCAGAACACAATCCCTGCCGTCTATACCCCTCGCTCTATTCCCGACTGCTTCTTGAATGTATTCTCTGAACAGTTTCATTCATAAGCATCACAACCACTTCTTTCTCCCACATACGACCATAGCTCGCAGATAAATACGGGATCCCGTCCGCTCTCCCATAGTCAAGCTGCGAAGCGCCGGATTAGTAGTTGGGTCGGTGACGACCAGCGAATCCCCGGTGTTGTATGTTTTTTTTGTCATATTATGTATATGTATCACTTCTATAAGTCTGTCTTACAGCCTTATAAAAAAATAACTTAGTTTGTCCAAGCCATTGTGTCCTATAATAGCTATGAAAAATCCAGGTATAAGATATGTAAATTAGGAACCCAAGTTACCTAAGATCTTGTGATATCAGAACTTGTATAATGAATGCTACAGAGTAATTGAATGTCAGGAAAAGGGTAGAGATGAGCTTCTGAACCAGATGGGAAGGAGTTATTCAAGCTCAAAGTTACACTTGGACGTCAATCAACAGGTTTGAACATGAAATCTCAAATCTGTCTACGATGGGATGAATCACTAATTGGATTACAACCGAGTTCCGCGAGAAATAACGATACGAAGGCATAGAATGCTTGCTTCCGGAGCCATCGACTGACTCTGTTCACAACAGGACTACATTGGATCTATGATCGTATATGAAACCCTATCCCTTGATCCTATGTACATGTCAATAGTCATCTTGGTCCAAGAATTTAAGCCATCCCAATTAGCAAACATGGTCAGTCCCTCATATGCTCAACCTCTGCCCTTAATTGACTCCTTTTCCACCCTGATCAGCCTTCTCGACGGCAGCCAGTGCTTCAAAGTGTTTGAGATACTCGCTCAACTTCTCCAGCACCGGCTCGTTCTTGTGGGAATCCATGAACCTTCTCAACGATCGAAGAGCCGTCTCAGCGTACTGCCGCTTCTGAACTTCCGTCTTGGCTTTGTCTGCATTCCAAACGGCCCTCTCAAACGAAGCCATGGGAAGAATATAACCGGGACAGCTAGCAGGATCCTCTTCTAGAGTACGTATCCCAACCATGCGGTTCATGACTGGAAGAATGGCTTTAGGGACCTGGTTCTTTCCTGGCGACGGCTGCGCTGCGGTGGCTTTGGTGGTTATAGTGGTTGTGGTGGTTGTGTTAAGGAGTATTAAACTGTTTCTTGAGCCCATCGACTGCCAGTGGTTGAGGTGATTACGATCCTCTCTGTAGAGATTGATAGCCTATTTCAATGACTCCAGGATAACCGTGGTAGTAGGGGCCACGCTAGCATCGGCCAGCTTTTGCTGAATGGCATGCCAGGCAATATGGGTGTGTACAGGCCTTTTGCGCAGCACGCTCAGGACATTTTCGAGACTGATCAGCGAGTTCTTTGGGTTCCCTAATACCATCTTCTGAATTCTCTCGAGAGCTTGGGCGTGAATTCGGAATGTTGAATACTCAGGGGGCATACCGATGAAATATGGCAGCCCATCAGGCCCATCTCGGAGTTTGACGCGGCCCAGAAGGCCCAAGTACTTGATCCATGCGATTCGACACTCTTTCTTATAGACAAAGAACGCATCCTCTTGATTGATAGTTACTGCATTGGCAGGTGGTTGATTCGCGAGAGCTAGGACTGATTCTTGAGAATCCCATTGCGTCAGTGACTTGACGAGCTGCTGTGCGAGTCTGACATACCCTTTGGAGGAGTCTCATCTCTGAGATCGACAATAACTGACATGATGAATAATGTTTCCCGCACACGATTGGGCCGAAAGGCGGTCGCTGGCTTGACGTAAGAAAGAGCAGCTTTGGCTGTGAGAGAGGACGAAATGGTGATGATGAAGCAAATGTTGAGTGGTGTAAGGAGGCGAAGGCAATAACGACACAACGGTCAGGTCCCTAAACTCACCCTAAAACTGCCACTGTACCAGCACCATACGAGCCTATCTCATCACTCTAATCGACCGTAACATATGGTAATTATCTGTCTCCTTAGACATTTCTCTCTATGTCAATTGACACTTGTCTGAGCAGGGGAACTCATGCATCACTCTCCCGCCTAATCACTTCAACTCTAGCACACTAAGAATGGACAGTGGTACTTGAATAACTTAGCTACCACAAGCTAAGATCATCGCTATACGTTTGAGCATTGTCGTGCATCATTGTTTCCGCCAAAACTAGGTAAGACTGCTATAATGAGATATGTTCTCAGCATGAAGCTTACCAGACAGTGTGTTGAATAGTTACGACGCATGGAAGCTTGTATCTCTCTCCCTCAAGATGTCGCTCACTCACTTACTGTCATTGTGAATCGCAAGAATATTATACAAACAGATCTCTTACCTTGACTGCACTCTACATTGCTTAAGATCAATCGACAAGTCATTTAATTAACAAAACAACGATACTAAGTGACGTCGCAGCAACGAACGCCCCAAGACCATTAACCACACTCAGTCAGGGTTGAGAACTCGGCAGTTATAGCAGAATTTCAAGGACACTGGCGATCTTGAGCGAACGACAAAAAGATAATAAAGGCAAAAGATCTCTCCGGTACAGGGAATCGAACCCTGGGCTCCGCGGATAGAGTGATTTTCCCTCAATGAATGAGAGCGCGAAATGTTAGCCACTACACCATACCGGATTGTTATTGGCTGTTGTTGAAATTAGAGAGGGCGCAAATCAAGTAAGACTCGATGTACCTGCGTGCTGTCGTGATAGGAAGAGCATGAGCCCTTGGTGTCTTGATCGTGATTGATGGTGATGATGGAGGATGCAAGTTGAAGCTGGTGGTGATAGACTCCTGTGCCTTAATGATCAAGCAAGGGGGCCCTTCCGAAACCTTGCTTCCCAGAATGGCATATCCTAGGTACCTTATCCATGCATAGAAATCTTCCAGGCAGGTAGGTACCTTAGTCATGGGTTGGCGTAGAATCCAATGAACAATTTACTTAGGAAAATGTCAATAGAGAAACTTTATTAACAGGATGCATTTGCTTACGTTCTGGACGATGTTGATTTAATGTTGTTACTGAGATTAATCAGGATTAGTAGTAGGCTCTGCCAACGTATACTGCGTATAACGTATACATGCTAAAGGTACCTAGGTACGAAATAAGAAACAGCCTTACAGGCCATATGTGCCACAACAGCTAAAAACATTATTCAAAACGCAACACTAATTCTATCAAGTAACCATCATTCTTAGCTATTTTACATAATGAGAAACACAGCAAAACTACTGGGCTCTTATGACTCCCCTACCCTATGTAGAAACACAGCCCGATCTCCGGGTCCTATCCCCGGTGCCGATGATGTGGATGTGGAAGGGGCACAAAAAAGGCTAACGATACACGGATTAGCTTGAGTAAAGGCCCACATGGGACGGGGAGCAACGGGACAGCCCAGGGGAATTAGACTGGGACCTGAAAAAAGAGACGCGGGTGACAGGAGTCGAGATCGTGTGCGTGCGTGCGTGCGTGTGTGCGTGTTCGCGTGTGCCTTGATTTCCATGCATTTGCCGTGATTTGCTGTTTGAATTTATGTGAGGGTTTTATCTGGAGAGAACACCAGACAGTACACGTTGTAACTTTAGCATGAGTGAACATACCTGTATTGCAGTAAAACTGATCTTAGTATAGTATGCTCTTTTTTTTTTCAAGGTAGGTAGTCATTACTTGAGCCTATCGCCAATTCCTCTTTAGGGAACTGTACCTTGAAATGGTTGGTGTGATCAAGAGACACAAAAATCACAGCCAAGATTGCTTCGCTGTTGTCTCAAGCTTGTTGTACCCATCATTCCCGTATCAGTGGTCATATTTTAGCACGTCTAAGCCCCTAGATCCCCGTGCGTGGGAGGTTCTCGGCTTCTCGTGGCATCCAATGCATTGAATCCATCCATCACCCGCCTCTTTCTCACTCCGCTTCTTTTTTGTCTCTGTCGTCTCTTTACGCATTGTTTCTTCACCAATGTCGCTCGTCACAGCAGAGTATAGCCTTGATTGATACTTGAGAGGGCGTAGGAAAGGTTCCCGCCTTGTCTCATTTCTGGGGCTGTCACTCCAACTCCCGTCACCACCTCAACTCTGATAACTCCACTTGACTCTGGCGATTCGATTCCCGCCCATTCGTACTCCATCATTGTTATTGGTGTCCATGTTATCCTCTCCCCCACTCCCTTTTGCAGATTCAAGAATTACAGTTCATAAATGTAAGTAGATGTAGAAAAGAGTATACCAAATCCAAAGACCAAGCTCTGCTCTGCTACGCACACGATTACTTGCTTACATCACTTAGATTGGTGCATTTGCAGGTCTTAGGTCTTTAACCTTTTTTTTTAAAAAGAGAACTAGAAGCTATCAATCAGCCTGGTCTTCTTTGTAACCCCAGGTCCTTCCCCAATCTCGAATGCCGCTTGCATCGCCTTAATCCCAGCGCCACGCTACGTCCAACACCTCCACACCAAAACACTTTGCCCCAGCCAGGGCTCGTCAACTTGCTTGCCTTGGACCTGGGCTCAACCTAGACCTGACATTGTCGCGATCCATCCCCATCGGTTATCGTTCCCATCGTACTCGTCAGTCGCAACTCGCTGCATCATCGTACCCGTCGTCGCGAGTTGCGAATCGCATCGCATCGCATCGCATCGCATCGCAACCTAATCGACATCTCACAAAGCCTCGCGTGCGCATCGCGAACTGTGATTGATCGACTGCGAATTGTCGCCTCAGAGACATCTCCCCCCATACTTCGAATAATACTCCCAAGTCCCAACCGTCGCATCGCTACCCATTCGAGCACATGGGTCCTCAAGACTGATTACCATCGGCCGCCGACTATAACATATTCCCTGCTCTCTTGGGTGCTTAGCTTTGTTCTGTTGTCCAGGCACTAGACCATCAATTAGCATGGATCAGAACGGCTATAACTCCTCGGTGCTGCAGCGGGCACCACATAGAGGAGACGACGGCGGTGATGATGAGCGAGACCCTCGTCCGCATCACCACCATCACCACCACCACCACCACCACCATCATCACCGGCGCGACGGCGACCTGTCTGCTGTAGGAGCTGCTGGAGAGACGGTGACAGCCTCATCGAATACAGGCGCGAATGCGCATCAGCACTCCACCTTTAGTCTGCGCTCGCCCAAATCCGAATACCGTCCGCCTCCCTTTTCTCCCAACGGTCGTAGTCACAGTCATCAAAACACCAGCACTTCGAGTGCCGGTCATTCCATTCAATCCCCGCCTCGTCCGGCCTTGCCCAATCCCTACATGTCATCGTCCACGGGCGTACCAGGCGGCCCTGTCGCTCCATCACTACCACCTCCAGTTGGCCTCAACTCTGCTTCATCACCTGGGTCAACCACGGCTGCTGGACTTCATCAGCATCATCATCAGCCACAGACATCACATCATCAACATCAAGCCGCTGGTCCTCCCCCGTCGGCCTCGCCGCTGCACCCTCCCACTGCATATTTTCCTCCGTCATCGAACCGCGACGTCTATTACCCTAAACCTGCATCGCGAGGTTTCTACGACCCTACAACTGATACAACAAAGGAACGTCGGATTTCTGACGCGGCGACGCCTGCAGCCTCCTGGCACAACGCCAACGCCAACGCCAACGCGCCCCCGGTTGGCACTCCAAAGGTAAGGGGGGCAAATCCACTTCTTTTTTTGTCTTTGACTCTCGTCTCGTCTCGCCCAGACTCAATTTGATTGATTGCACCAGCTGGCCCTTGACTTTACTTTTCCCCCATCAACTTTCAATTCTATCAAGATCATCTAGATCTTCACCCGTCATAACCAGTCCATCAATGCCTGTTTCATTTCCTGACTCCTATTTTGCTTGATTCCCTCCAAACCATCACCATTCCATTACCTTTAATTTCATCATTATACTCTCCTTAACTCCGTCGTACAACAACTTTCTTCCACTGGAAATCAACACCGGAATAACCGCAAAGCTTGCTGACGTGGAGCTAATTTTTCCTTCTACCACAACAGACCCGTGATTCTTCCAGTTATCCGCAATCTGCCGACCACACTCCCTCGTATTACAACGGCTCTTATACATCACCTCGAGGTCCATCATCATACAATCGCCCGCGAAGCCCGCTATCCCATTCTCACGCGAATCCTCAAGCTGGATCGCTCAGCCCTCCGGGGCGACAACCCGTACTGGCTTCTCCCAACACGAGACATGGTGCAGCAGCCAACATGAACTCAACAACTAATGGGGCTTCTGCTCTTACGCCCTACAAGTCGGACCTCGCAGCTCCTTCACCTTCCAAGCCTGCGCCCGCATCCACCAACGTAGGTGATAACTGGTATTGTGATTATGTATTTGTGCTAATTCCATCAAAGACACCAAGCCGAGCTGCCGATCCCATGTCATTCTCTAATATCCTCTCAAGTTCTGAACCTGCGCCGAAACCCAAGGAACGATCTCCCATTGTAGAGCGTGTACAAGAGCCAGAGATCAAGCAGGAACGCGAGCCGAAACAGACAAAGCGCTCTTTGGAGACTGATCCGGATCACGACACCGAGGTGGAGAGAGATGTCGAGACAGAGCCTGAACCAATTCCTAGCAGGGAGAAGGAAAAGGAACCTGCCATCAAGAAACGGGGAGGTCGAAAGTCGATCAAGGGCCGTGCGTCTGATATCCGAGATGCTGCGACGCCCAAGAATGGTCGAAGATTGTCCGTTAAGGAGTCGCCCACACCTCGTCTTCCGGCTAAACGACAAGCAAATGGCCAGCCCAAACCAAAGACATGGTCTGCGGAGATGGAAAAGAAGATCCAGAATGCTGAGATATCCCTCGACAACAAAGTTGCTAATCTAGATGCAGATGAATTCGATGAGCAACAGTATAAGGAGCGAGCCCAGAAGCGACGACGCGTAATGGCAGAGTTGGACTTGGAACATGGTCGTATCCGACGCGACGCATTTGCGGCTGCGGCCAGCAAGAAGCTTGTCGGACACTCTGAGCTTGGCAAGCGACGATACGATGAGCTCTTCTATGACGAAGCCCTTCATGAAGTTCGCGAGCAGGAGGTATATGCTGAAAAGGAACGGAAGAAGGACATGCAACGCAAGCGACGTCGTGAAAAGTCAATGGCTGTCACCATGGAGCAAAAAGAGGCGGCTCTTGCTCGTGCGGAGGCCGCTGAAGATGAGACTGAGCGTCAAAAACATCTCCGCGACGCTGAGCGCGCTAGTAAAAAGGCCCAACAAACCAAGCTTATTCTTCAGAAGGGTATCAAGGGCCCTGCGCGCAATCTCGAGCTCAACCTGGAGGGTGGTACTATGTCGTCATTCCAGGCTTCTGATATAGAATCGGGAGAAGCAGGCACTCCCTCCGGTAAGCGGAAGGGCAAGGGTCGTGGCGGACCTCGTCTTAAGAAGTCAAAGGAGCAGAAGCAGGCCGAGAAGGATTCGGCTGAAGCTGCCCAGGCTGCCTTGGATGCCGGAGAGGAGTTACCTACCAAAGAAGAAAATCGCGTCCGAATCAAGATCAAAAAGTCCAAGAAAGATGTCTCTACAGATAATGACAAGGACAAGGATGAAGCAGACAAGGACGATGAGGAGTCCCCAGAGAAGAAGGTCAAGAAGAGCAAGGATAAAGACAAGGACAAAGACAAGGAGAAGGTCGACGACATTCCTGACAACGAAAAGCGGTACATGTCCAAGGGATACAATCAGATTTACGATCAAATCTGGCGAGACATGGCCCGAAAAGATGTTAACAAGACCTTCAAGCTTGCCGTCGACTCCTACGCTACCAAGGCCTCGAATCTTAAGAAAACGGCTATCCTGGCATCTAAAGAAGCAAAGCGATGGCAGTTACGGACCAACAAAGGTACGAAGGATCTTCAAGCTCGTGCCAAACGAGTTATGCGTGACATGATGGGCTTCTGGAAGCGCAACGAGCGCGAGGAACGTGACTTGCGCAAGGCCGCCGAAAAACAAGAGATAGAGAACGCCCGCAAGGAAGAAGCCGACCGCGAAGCAGCTCGTCAAAAGAGAAAGCTTAACTTCCTTATCTCGCAGACTGAGCTTTACTCTCACTTTATCGGCAAGAAGATCAAGACCGACGAGGTCGAGCGGAGTACCGACAACCCGGATGTTGCCAAGGACCTTAATCATGTTGATCAGCAGAAGCTCGACATTGACGAGCCCACTGGTCCCGTTACTGGCAAGGTCACCAACTTTGAGAATCTCGACTTTGAAGAGGGCAGTGAAGAGGCTCTTCGTGCTGCTGCCATGGCGAATGCCCAGAACGCCATCGCGGAAGCCCAGAAGAAGGCCAGAGATTTCAACAATCAAGGCCTTGACATGGATGAAGAGGGCGAGATGAACTTCCAAAACCCGACCGGTCTTGGCGACGTGGAGATTGAACAGCCGAAATTGATCAATGCCCAGTTAAAGGAGTACCAACTTAAGGGCCTCAACTGGCTCGTCAACTTGTACGAGCAAGGCATCAATGGTATCTTGGCTGATGAGATGGGTCTCGGAAAGACTGTCCAGTCGATCTCGGTCATGGCTTATCTAGCCGAGAAACATGACATCTGGGGTCCCTTCCTCGTTGTCGCCCCTGCTTCCACCCTCCACAACTGGCAGCAAGAGATCGCCAAGTTCGTCCCGGAGTTCAAGATCCTCCCCTACTGGGGTGGTGCCAACGACCGAAAGGTGCTCAGAAAATTCTGGGATCGCAAACACACGACTTACCGGAAAGACGCCCCTTTTCACGTGTGTGTTACTTCGTATCAATTGGTTGTTTCTGACGTGGCCTACTTCCAAAAGATGAGATGGCAATACATGATTCTGGATGAGGCCCAGGCCATCAAGAGCTCGCAAAGTTCGCGATGGAAGTGCCTGTTGGGCTTCCATTGCAGAAACAGATTGCTCCTGACAGGAACGCCCATTCAAAACAACATGCAGGAACTATGGGCTTTGCTGCATTTCATTATGCCGTCTTTGTTCGACTCGCATGACGAGTTTAGCGAGTGGTTTTCGAAGGACATCGAATCTCACGCACAAAGTAACACTAAACTGAACGAGGATCAACTGAAGCGTCTGCATATGATTCTCAAGCCCTTCATGCTTCGGCGTGTGAAGAAGCATGTGCAAAAGGAGCTTGGTGACAAGATCGAGCTTGACATCTTCTGTGATCTTACCTACCGACAACGCGCGTACTACAGCAATCTGCGAAACCAGATCAACTTTATGGACCTCGTCGAAAAAGCGACCATGGGAGATGACCAAGATTCTGGTACGCTGATGAACTTGGTGATGCAGTTCCGAAAGGTCTGTAACCATCCAGATCTGTTTGAGCGTGCTGAAGTCAACTCACCTTTTGCCTGTACCTACTTTGCCGAAACAGCCTCGTTTGTCCGAGAAGGTTCTGAGGTTTCTGTGGGCTATTCTAGCCGCAATCTGATTGAATATGAGCTTCCTCGTCTCATCTGGCGAGAAGGTGGTCGACTACACAAGGCTGGTCCGGATAACCAGATCGCTGGCTGGAAGAACCGGGCACTAAACCACATGATGAACATTTGGAGCCCAGAAAACATCCGAGACAGCAGCGATGGATCAAAGGCATTCTCGTGGCTCAGGTTCGCCGATGCTTCTCCCAATGATGTCTATGAGGCTACGCATCAAAGCTTGATCACGCGAGCTGCCAGGGAGCTTCAGAAGCGTGACAGACTCGGGTATCTCAACGTCGCGTACCGTGACTCTGAGGACAATAACTACACCCCCACTCATGCTCTCTTCCAGATCCGGGCACGCCAGAACCGAAAGCCTCTTGCAGAAATCACCAACGAGGGTATCTTGACCCAGTTGATGAATGTCGCTCGAGAAGACTACAACGAATCTGGTCTTGGCCGACTGGAGCCTGCAGGCAGACCTCGCGCTTCTGCGCCTCCTATTCAGGTTTCGTGCCGCAGCTGGGGTGCAGAGGCCGAACTCAGGGAGTCCTTGTTCAATATACCAATCCGAAAGATCCTCTACGGTCCTACTGCTTTTGAAGAAAAGGCACTTGTCGAGAAGAAACTTCCCCTGGAGGTATGGCCTAGCCGTGAGATGGTCCCTAAGCCTGATCACGAGAAGAAGGGCTTTACCAACATCAGTGTTCCGTCCATGCAGCGTTTCGTTACGGACAGTGGTAAGTTGGCTAGGCTTGATGAGCTGCTGTTCAAGCTCAAGAGCGAGGGTCACCGTGTACTGCTGTACTTCCAGATGACGCGTATGATCGACATGATGGAGGAGTACTTGACATACCGCAATTACAAGTACTGCCGACTGGATGGTTCAACCAAGCTCGAGGATCGACGAGATACGGTGCACGATTTCCAGACGCGTCCTGAGATCTTCATCTTCCTCTTGTCGACTCGTGCTGGTGGTCTTGGTATCAACCTTACGTCTGCTGACACTGTCATTTTCTATGACTCAGATTGGAACCCGACCATTGACTCACAGGCCATGGATCGAGCCCATCGTCTGGGCCAGACAAGGCAGGTCACAGTGTATCGACTCATCACCCGCGGCACCATCGAAGAGCGTATCCGGAAGCGTGCTTTGCAAAAGGAAGAGGTTCAGCGTGTTGTCATCCAGGGTGGCGGTGCTAGCGTTGATTTCTCTGGCCGTCGTGCTCCTGAAAACCGCAACCGTGATATCGCGATGTGGCTGGCCGATGATGAGCAGGCAGAGATGATTGAGCGCCGTGAGAAGGAGCTGCTCGAGTCTGGCGAGTTGGAGAAGCAGCAGAAGAAGAAAGGTGGCAAGCGCCGCAAGGCCGAGAACACGGCCAGCTTGGATGAGATGTACCACGAAGGTGAGCGAGGCAATTTTCCCTCTACGAATTCTCAAGCTAACAGTATACAAGGCGAGGGTAACTTTGACGATGGATCCAAGGGACTTTCTGGTACGGCCACACCAGCTACAGCAGCCACGCCTGCGGATAGCGATAGCAAAGGCAAAAAGGGTCGGAAGGGAACCAAGAAAGCCAAGACCGCGAAGCAAAGGCTGGCGATCGCCGATGGTATGATGGAGTAAAGCGTCAGGGTAACGCGACGCGTGTAATATCAGACGCAAGACTTAGAGCCCTCGAGGCTCACGGGAGATGAAGGGAGTTCACGTGTATCTGCTACATTTTTTCTTTATTCATTCACGACGAAGGACCGTCAATAGGGGGAGTTGGACGTGAAAACGAGCCGATACAAGACAAGGAGGGACATGTACTATTACTATAGACAGGGGGTAGCCAAGTGCATCCTTGGAATTAGGTTGATGCGTAGTCGGTTGATGTGAATATTGAGTTACTGGTGAGAGCGATATGTTTGGTGTTGCCTCTTCAGATCTATCTATCCCCCTATCCTCGCCTTACAGAGCCTGACTATTTGCGTATGAGTTGTGATGGAGTCAAGTCCTTCAACAATCAGTCAATACCATCCGGTATGGTGTAGTGGCTAACATTTCGCGCTCTCATAATCTGAGAGATCAGTTCCGCGGAGCCCAGGGTTCGATTCCCTGTACCGGAGTTTTTGTCCCCCTTTTTTTGCACTTTCCTTCTTCGTATGAAGGAAAGAATTATGAAGCGAGAGTATACATATATATCATACATTTCTTATTTGCCTTTTCTATCTTTTTCTATCAAAGACAAGTACGTTGGTCGAGTCGCTACATTTCATTTATATAGCCAGCATATATATATATATATATATACATCCCAATCACCGCAGACAAAACAGCAATTCACTCAAATTTACATCATTTGTCATATGGGAATCCCATACATTCATACTATTCAAGGCCTATTTATAGCCCGACAACGATAAAGAAATCTATCCCGTGAACATTTCCACATCTTCATGAACGCTTCCGAGCCTCTCTATTGAGGCCATGCCCATACGTTCTGTAGCGTCGTCGTGGCCTTTTCGTTTCCATCGTAAGGTATCAAGTATCCTGATGGTCTAGGTAGCCACCCGCCGCTCATATCCCATGAAAATACCCACATGCCAATGGCACTCATCAACTTTTTGTGGAACGATATCCTCTATAGTCAATTTCCTTTCATGTATTCGTGCCAAAAAAAAATCAAACGTCATAACAGTTTTTCGCCTTAGACAGCACCAGAGCTAATCATCTTCTTTCGGAGGTAGTTCTTGTAATCCGAGATAGAGCCATCCCATTCGCGGATGGTCTGGTTCTCGCACACAAGAATCTGCTTGGCAATCTTGTCGAGCAATCTATAAATTTGTTAGTCGCATGGTACCGTATAAATATTAGGGGATGCTTACCGGAAGTCGTGAGAAACGACGATAACACCTCCGCTAAAAGCGTTGATAGCGTCTGCCAGACTGTCGATGGTAGGAATATCCAGACCGTTGGTAGGCTCGTCAAGCAACAACATGTTGGGGCTTTCAATGGCCAACAGGGCAAAGACGATACGGCTCTTCTGACCCTCAGACAGAGTACCCATCAGAGCAGTCTGGGAGTCACCGCTGAGACCGTAGCGGCCGAGCTGCTGACGCCAGTACTGGTAGTCCTGAGACTTCTCACTGTACTTGTCACGGACAAAGTCGAGGGCCGACTTTGTCAAGTCGAGCTGCTCAGCACTGTGCTGTGAGTACATGCCAAGCTTCAAGTGAGTGTGTCGGGTCACAACACCACCGGTAGGAGACAGCTTTCCAGTCATGAGACGGAGAAGAGTAGACTTGCCCACACCGTTGGGACCGACAAGAGCTGTTCGGGAGTCCATGTCGAAACCAAGGTCAAGGTTGCGGTACAGGTCATCTTCAGGCTTGCCAGAGTAAGAGAAAGTAACGTTGTCGAAAGACAGGACAGGAGGAGGGAGCTTGTCAACATCAGCAAAACGGAATGTGAAGACTCGGTCCTGCTCGACAGGCTGGATGAAGCCATCGGCCTCCATCTTGTCGAGAATCTTCTGTCGCGACTTGGCCTGTCGCACCAGGTTGGCGTAAGTACCAGCGCTGGCAATGAACTTCTTGATGTGGACAATCTCCTCCTGCTGCTTGTGGTAGGCCTTCATCTGGTTGGTCTCGTTTTCGGATCGAGTCTTGCTGTAAGAGTCGTAGTTACCACCATAGTAGACGAGCTGCTTGCCTCGCATATCGATCATGTTGGAGCAAACACCGTTGAGGAAATCCATAGAGTGAGAAACGAGAACGAGGGTTCGCTCCCACTTCTTGAGGTACTCCTCCAGCCACACACAAGCCTCCAGATCCAAATGGGCAGTAGGGTCATCGAGAAGGAGCACAGAGGGCTTGACGAACAGGGCCTTGGCAAGGGCGACTCGCATTCGCCAACCACCAGACATATCCTTGGTCTTCTTGTGAATGGTCTTCTTGTTGAAACCCAGACCTGTCAAGATGAGGGAGGCACGGGTAGCAAAGGTGGAGGGATCAAGCTTGTCCATGTGCTACGAATTGTTAGCGAGTACGTCAAAATATGATGCGGAAAACTTACGTCGTAGAGGTCAACGAGAACAGGGCTCTCAGGGCCCTCTTCCTCGAGAAGCTTCTCAGCCTGTTGATCGAGGCGCTCCAGCTCCATCTCAGCCTCTCGGACAACCCACTCAAGGGCGCCCAGGTCGCTGGGAGGGGCACCCTCGTTAAGAAGGTAGATGTCGAGATGCTCGGGGATGGGGAACTCGCGGGCGGCGATGGCCTTGAGGAGAGTGGATTTTCCGCAACCGTTCTCACCGAGGAGACCGTATCGTCGACCGTACGAGAGCTCGAGGGTGGAATCGGTGATAAGGACTCGACCGTGGAAAACCAGAGAGGTACTGGTGATCTTGACGTCCTTGCTTGTTTGGGTAGATGCGAGGACACCGGTGGTGACACGATCAGAGATACCGTGCTTATCCATCTGCTCAGTGAGACGTTTCACCTCCTCGAGCTTCTCGCCTGAAGTCGCGGGGGCATCGTCCTTGATGGGGTTGCCGTTGGCATCGAGCTCAGGCTCTTCTGTCTTCTTGCCCTTCTTGCCCTTGAGCTTGCCCTCGGCAGCCTTCTTGGCGAGACGCTTCTCCTTGGATGCGGAGGGGGCCATGTTGATGACGACTGAGGAATAAAGGGAAAAAGAGAAAGAAAATAAAAAAAAGAGACCGCGGGGTTGAAAGAACGGAGACTGTCGGCGGGGTAGAGGACGTCTAAAGAAACCAAGTCCAAACCGAGGGGGTATATGAGATGGTTTGAAAAATGACCGTTCGATGAGGAAGTAAGAAGAGGGAGGAAAAAAGAGAAAAAAGTTGACCGACAAAGAGTGTGGCGGTTCCAGTTCTTCCCGGTTGATTAGGTACCTTAGGATAGGTTCAAGGCTTTTGCAGCCCGGGCGATTGTGCAGAGGCAAGGCGGGGTGAATTTTTATTTGGTGGGGCAGATTTACAGATTTTTTGGCTGATGACAGAGTCAGGCAGCAAACTAAGGCATCAATGTATGTTTATTTCGCTAAGATATAGCCATTAATCAATGCGAATGTTTTTTATTTCTTTAATATCAGACTCTATCAAGGTAATTATTGACTTTAATCTTGAAATTTCATATTAATTTCTAGTTAACTTTGCCAAAAAAAAAAATTTATATATATATATCGCTCTATCAAACTCTAATGATCTGTGACTTTTTTTTAATGATGACGTCATCAAAACATCCAACATGATTGGCTTAATGTGGCTCAGGATTTTCACACTACCCGCCCTCTCATTTTCGTGCTGGCAACCTTGAGGGACGGCAAGCCCGTAGCCTTGTAAATATATGTGCTTGCATCTCTTGTATTTATTGACTCAATACGGACATACCGCTAGTCTCTGAAAACTTACGAGTCAACTTTGCCTCTCAGTTACTGAGTTGAAAGATACTCGATACTCTAACACCTGGAGATGAGACTGCCACGCG
Source organism: Fusarium abutilonis (assembly GCA_021655885.1). Taxonomy (NCBI): domain Eukaryota; kingdom Fungi; phylum Ascomycota; class Sordariomycetes; order Hypocreales; family Nectriaceae; genus Fusarium; species Fusarium abutilonis. Next base: position 127,689 of record JAJJWN010000097.1, on the reverse strand, counting down.
TTGCACCCGACAATGTGGTGCATAGACACTGACTCAAACCATGTAAGCGAGTTGTATCAGGCATTTACACTGTTTCCAGCCTGATTCACATTGCTTTTCATGATGAAGAGCCCGGCTGCTTCATGTCTCGTTTATGTGAAGTCACTTGTCCTTACACCCACGGAGGGTGGATAACAAGTATATTCTTATGAGGCTGGCCACCTTATTGCTTCAGGCGTATAATCCATTTGTCTTTCTTTCACCACTCGAAGTTCGAAAGAAATGCTACGCATAATCGAGTTTCATGTGCTTATACAGTATTTACACTTTTCACAGAGTTTGGTTTTATATCCACTCATCACGGCTATGCACTTCGTTCTTGTTTCATGCAGTCATTTCATCATTGACACTAAAATCCGCTATAATACAAGTATCATCATATCCTTGGACCAATTAAGAAGTCTCGTTGTTGAGAGCATCGAAAGCGGTCTTGGTTGTAAGTTCCCCCTGTTTAGGACCAGCATCCCGGCCAGCGGCAGTCTGGTTCTGTTGGAACTGGAGCTCAGCAACCCGACTGGGGTCGTCCTGGCTGCCAGGCTCAGCGTTCATAGCCTTCTGGAGACCATCCTCAGTCTTGGAGTAGTCGATGCCCTCCTTCAGGTTCTTGCCGTGGGGGCCAGAGGCCTTTGCGTACTGAGCGTCGACGTAGCTAGGGGCGGAGCCAGCGGACTGGGCAGTGTTGCCAGAGCCGGATGAGGGAGCGGAAGAGGTGTTGGTGGTGCGACCAGCGCTGGTGTTCTCGGATCCGGAAGAAGGTTGGTTCTCGCCCTTAATGCCCACGTTGGAAGCAAACTCGCCGCCCTCCTTGTTGGACTGAGCAGCGAGGGACTCAGAGGGAACGTTACCAGCACCCTCCTGCTTGACGGGAGCGTTCTGACCAAGGTCGACCTAGATTATATAAGGTGAGCATCATTTTCAAGGATTCAAGATTACTGCAACAACATACCTTTTGGCCTTCGCTGGGAGCCTGGTTGGAAGGAGACATGATGTGTATGGTGTTTGTGGTGGGAGGTGAGACTCGGTTTGGTGGGTTGGTGATTGCTAAGATTTTGATGCAAGTTGCAGAGTGTGTTTGAATGCCGAGAATTCTCTTGATGAGGTTCTTGAGCTCAGTCATATATCGCGATTTGGAAGTTGCATGACATCATGCTCGTGCTCTCACACTGACACTGACGAGTTGGAGCTCCAACATGACGCCCGATTACATCATGAAAGTCTTAGCGACGAGGATTTCACCAGGAAAACAAGCAAAGGAACAGGAACCAAGGACTTTTTTGAGTCGATACGCGAAAGATTTGGAAAGTTCGACGGGGAACGTTGCTCCGTACACATCGAGATCTATCTGAGCTGAGATTCGCAACCTGAGGTGATACTGTGAGACACAGGTGATAGATGCAGGGTATCGCAATACAGTATAACCCATGAGGTGACTAAAAGCTTCGGCAAAAGAGCTAGAGGCATTAGAGATTGACAACTATTGGTTTCTCAGCCCTGTCGGCATTTCATTGTTGTAAGGGGGATGACGGCATAGGTTATGTCTAACCAATATGTACTTGTCCGCCCAAAGAAGCATTTTATCAGGCGACCATCAATAACTCGATAGCAGACACCAACGACCTGAGTAAAAGAATACATACAGGTAAACACAATTGTCTACCGAGATACATCATGTACAGCCGGAGCTTTTGCGCCTATTTCGTTGTTTTTTTACCTCTAGAGCTTGGAATGGGGATCGTATACTCCATACAAGCCGCTCATATACGTCTGTATAATGCGAGTTCGTGGAGTAAAGTCTTGGCATATCATCCTCCGAACAAGTTGTCACCGTGTCCTTGTTCTAGAAGCTTTGTGATCAAAACAGCATGCGAGACGCCTTGAAACAGAGATATGTTGGCTTGTGTACGAATACATAGGCTATAAAGTGGCACGTGTAGTTACTCTACCGTGTTTTGAGGCAAGCAAGTTAGCACAAGACAGTACACTGCAACCTACCCTAGGAAGCACAATTCATTCTCATTCAAGAACGCATTCCTGCATCGTCCATTGTATGGCTTCTTGAGTTGCGACATTCTTTTCCTAACTTGACAACCTCCAAGACTTGCTTGTTATGTAGCAGGTTTCATTGTCAGGTTGTTCCAGGTGGGATGGGATCGAAGCAATCACTCGCTTGTTCAGTCTTACAATTGATATCGAGTCTAGAATACGCTTGATTTAGATGGCACCGAACGTTACGCTATAAACGACATGCTGATAACAGTGTTGCATGTATTGGCAAGAGTGCGCATGAATTGTTGAAGGACACAAGTTGCTTCATGGTTTCAGGTAGAGCATTGCTGGTTTCACATATGAGCCGAGCCACCGTCAAGTCGGCTGAGCACGAATAGCAAGAAATGATTGTACAGCCATGAACGACCGTGTAAGACATAATGGCTTGAGGGACTTTCCTAATAGAAATGGCGCACCGTAAGACTATGCTGATGCTAGACGTGCTGTACGGTGGACTGCCACTGGGAGCACCTGTGATTCGGACGTCTGGTGAGTACAGTCTTGTTTTGGCGGATACAGTGATACGAGTAGGCATAAAGGGATTATTGTTCCTCTGGAATGGTGCCTCATATCAAAGCCGCGGCATTAAACGGGGGTCGAGACTGGCCCTGAGACAAATCAGACTGCGGTTGAAACGTTGTATGTGTTTCTTGTCAAGCGCGGTGCCACTGCATGGCGCCTCTTTCTGGTCCGATAACTCTGCCAGGCTCGTGAAGCACTTGTAGCTCTGTGTTTCCGTTTAGGCACTTGTTATAGTCGTCGGCATTCCATATCCAGGTTACGAGTCCATATATTGGACCAGTTACGAGGTCAATACGTATACCTAGACTATGAGAGGTATTGCAATACAAACGATTAGCAATATCTTCAAAACGCGCTTGGAGGAATCAATGTCCAGTCACTCGTTGTAAGTTAGGCTTTCGCATGCGAAGATATTAGTCGGCTGGAAGGACATTGATGTTTTGCGTTGTGGTCTTAGTTCAAGGAGTGGCAGCTAGATACGTTTGAATTTGGCATATTACTTAAAATTACATTTCAATCTTGCCATCCGCTATTATTGCCTCAATTCTTCGCTCAGAATGCAACCAAGCAAGTTTACGTCTAAACATCAACACCACCATGAGATTATGTAGCAAGATTTTGGCAAGGCTCTGTCGCCAAGCCACTACAAGGCTGAACTTTCACTCATGTGACGCAAGAATGAAGAAGCCATTTGGCGCCGAAAGGGGAGGTTTGCCACTTTGCGGCCAACCATCACGGAAAATTAGTCGCATGATCGACCGGCTATGGATCCCATTCGAGCAACGCTGGACGTTCCAAAGCATCTTAGAGGTCAACTGTCAGCGGCCCAAGAAAACTAATGATGCAAGTGATTGGAAAATTGGTGCAGGAATTGAGCAGATGAAATATTGTCAGTGTCATTATTCTGGCATGTGCCTCCCAAGGTTGACACCCATCAACCTGGAAGCTTGATGCTGAGGTTACCTATTTAAACAAAGCGTCATCCGTAAGGGCAGAGAAACCATCAAAACAATACACTTTAATCAAACTACCACCAAACTACTACCAAACAAATAACGCAATGACATCTGGAGATCTCGTGTATCACGACGGCCACTACCACCGGGCTTCGGCCGAGCGACCGGAACGACGGCACGGCGATCAGAGCCGTCACCAGGGGGGAATATGGCAAAAGACTCACGATGCCTGGGGTCAAGTCCTCTACGGACTCGGTAGTGTCTACTACAAGATTCGAGGACGATGAGCGACGGCGATTGATGACGACGCACGCATGAGAGAAAGAGAGGAATGGAACTCGACTCGGTTGATTCAGATATCGGCTGTTACCTCTACTCCACTGTTATATACGAATCAACAAGACCAAACTTGAGCTGTCGTGGTCTTGATAATGAGGATTGACATGTCCCAGCGCCGATCAAAGAGAAAACACCAGAGAATCAACCAAAAATACATAATTATCATAGTCAAGCTCATGTCAGAGATGCAAGCCGGGTCAGGGATAGTTACGCGGGATCCATCCATGTGCAGAAGCGTCCATGCTCTGCTTTGTATCCATCGGTTTCAGAGTACGAGGAGCCAACCAGCAAACAGGAGTAGGAGCTGTAGGATACAGTGTTTGCGACACGCGGTTTTGGAAGGATTTGATGGTGTTGATCGAGACAAAGAATATGCAACAGACCAAGGTTGAGGATCAATTGATCGTGGAGACTGGAAATACGAACACACGTAAGCTGTCATTAGAGTTATCTCATTAGTCTATTGCAGCCAAGATAGTCAAGACAATAGGCACTTGAAATCATTTTATTGCAATTCCGTATTCACTACGCCAAGTCAAGCGACTTCCATGAGCGAGATCCACCGCGACATCGTCAAGCGTTTCAAGACAATTTCCCAAAGAGTCATTTAAGACGTCGTATACGTCGAGAGCCAGAGATCAAGAATTTGCGGCGCAGACGGTTCCAAATCGAGGCGAGACCCCTGATCTTTTAACTTGGACCGAAATTCGTGGAGATTGTCCCCTATTTCCAAACAGGCAGTTGTACAGTGCCATTTCATTCCACTATATGAGACACTAACGTGACATGCCCAAGACAAGGCCAAGCTTTGCTAAGCTACGGTGCGCATTGATACCAAGCACCCCGTCACCGTCAACGAGATGAGATCCCACGTTGACCATCCTTGATTGGCTGGGGGAGACGCCAGACATGGCAGACAAAGACCAAAACAAGCTTCAATCTCTGGACTGCGCCTCAAAACCTACAGGGACTTTTGTCAAGACTTTACATGTAATTGGTCGCTTTGTGAAAGGGCTTAGGGGATCTGCTTGGCTTTTGGCACCCACAGCTTCACCGTAGCAGTAACAGGCACAGTGTCCGTCGCCGCTCATTCACTAGGTACCTAGAATGGAACACAGCCGCCGTCGAACCCGCCCTGGGCCCCTGCCATACCGGGACATTTAGCGGCTTAATTCACTGAAGCTCAGGGGCCCTGGGTTGGCTGGTTCTGCGCCCATTTTACTTTTCAGATGGCCCCATCCCTCGACTTCCATCTCTCTTCTTTCTCTCTTCCTTCATCAAACCTTCGCTAACCTTTAATTCTCCCTCGACCGTTTTTTCTTGTCAGTTCTCGTTTCTTGAGGCTGATTTTACACTTTCCCGACACTCTTTTATAAACGCTCTTGATATACCGAACCTACTGACCTCTATTCCGACAAACTCGTCGCGATCTGAAGGCAAAAAAAAGGGGTTGCAGCATTCCAGCAAAGCAATTCCTTCGTGTTGAATAACTTCATCGCTTGATTCTCGTCACTCTTTTAGACTACCTGTTCTTTTTTTTTGCTTGCCATTTGATACACAAAACACAATGAAGTTCTCTGCTACTCTTGTCGCTGCTGCGGCCACGGCTGCCAGCGCCAAGCTCGAGCCCATCACCATGAAGGTATGTGCATGCTTACTCTGGTAGCGGGCGCGACAGGAAGCGATGTTAACTCCTTTTGTAGGGCTCCAAGCTGTTCTACACCAACGGAACTCAGTTCTTCATGAAGGGTATGGCCTACCAGCAGGACACTGCTGCCGCTGGTCAGACCAACGACAAGAAGCGAACATACATTGACCCTCTTGCCGACGAGGAGTCTTGCAAGCGTGACATTCCCCTTCTTGAGGAGCTTGGCACCAACATCATCCGAACCTACGCCATCGATCCTGAGAAGGACCACGACTACTGCATGAAGCTTCTCGACGACGCTGGCATCTATGTCATCTCTGATCTTTCCGAGCCTGCCCTGTCCATCAACCGTGACGACCCCAAATGGGATACTTCGCTGTATGAGCGCTACACTGGCGTTGTCGATGCCCTCGCCAAGTACCCCAACGTTGTTGGTTTCTTTGCCGGTAACGAGGTCTCCAACAACAAGTCCAACACTGAGGCTTCCGCCTTCGTCAAGGCCGCTGTCCGTGACACCAAGACGCACATCAAGAACAAGTACAAGCGCTGGTTGGGTGTTGGTTACGCTGCCAACGATGATGTCGATATTCGTGAGGATATTGCCGACTACTTCAACTGTGGTGAGGACGAGGAGCGCATCGACTACTGGGGTTACAACATCTACTCCTGGTGTGGCAAGAGCAACATGAAGGACTCCGGTTACTCTGACCAGGCCAAGTTCTTCAAGGACTACTCCGTTCCCGTCTTCTTCGCTGAGTACGGTTGCAACGAGCCCGATGGTGCTGCCGCCCGTATGTGGGATGAGACTACCGCCATGTACGAGGAGAAGGAGATGGTTGATGTCTTCAGCGGTGGCATCGTCTACATGTACCACCAAGAGGCCAACGACTACGGTGTTGTTAAGATCAGCAAGAACGGCGATGCTGTCAAGCAGAAGGACTTCAACCCCCTCAAGAGGAAGCAGACTGCCGCTCACGCTGTTGGTGTTGACAAGGACGACTACAACCCCACTGGCAAGGCCTCTGTGTGCCCTGACCTGTCCGACACCTGGAGGGCCAACGATGCTCTCCCTCCTACCCCTGATTCCGAGCTCTGCGACTGCATGGCCAAGACCCGCTCATGTGTTCCTGCTGATGACCTGAAGGCCAATGACTTTGGTGAGATCTTTGGATACATTTGCGGCGAGGACAAGACGCTTTGCTCTGCTATCACTGCCAACGCTACCACTGGTGTCTACGGTGCCTACAGCATGTGCGACAACCGTGCCAAGCTCGCCTACATCCTTGACGCCTACTACAAGAAGCAGAACTCTGCCGCCACCGCTTGCGACTTTGACGGCATGGCCACTACCCAGCGTGCTGCCACCGAGGGCGACTGCAAGGCTGCCCTTGCTTCCGCTAGCAAGATCAACGACCAAGTTGCCACCGCCACCGGTGTCGCTGGCGCCGCTACCACCGGCGGCTCTGACGCTGAGGAGGACGATGACAGCTTCGGTATTCAGGCTGCCTCCATCGCCCGTCTCTTCACCCTCGGTGACTACGCTGTCGGCGCCTACATGGCCGTCGCTGGTGTTGTTGGTGCTGGCATGGTCCTTCTGTAAAAGTGGTCTTTGGAGGACAGCTGGGATGATTCAAGTTTCTTGCGGTGGCTTTTGTTAAGATCGCGCGTATTTTCACTTTTGTTGCGTTCTTCCCTTTTATGTATCTAGCATCGCCGGTGTTGCATGGCTTCTGATTAGAACGAGGTAGATGTCTAATGCTATCTTGCGCGTTTGCGATGCCTAATATTGTGTGATTTTCTCTTTTGAGCGAGGTTATAAGAGACTCGCCCATAGGCTCCGTAATGTAATTAATGCATGCATACCTGAACGTCTTCGTCTTGAGGTTACAGCTGTGACTGTGTCAGTCCCAAGGGAGAACTATGTTCAGAACACTCTCCCTGTCTTCCCAGGCTGGACTTGACACTTACGCACACCGTCAAATCATTATGAGTCTTGCCTTGGTGTTTCGGTATTGTGCGTTCAATGATGGATGTCTTGGTACCCCTGGATGCCGAGGGGAACGCCGTAAAGGAAGCCAAAGAGAGTCCTTCATCCATCACCACTATAGTAGCGACGATCTTTCCTTGCCAAGTCACCTTGCCTGCTTCTTATTTCGCTAGCTTTGCTTAGTGAGTCTCATGTCGGCAAAGCGCTTGTACAATATGCTTGGCAACACTTGGGCTTGACCGAGTTTCCTTGGCTTGAGCAAGTTTCAGACTGTGCCGTTGTGAGGAGCAGGGGATTTGTGGTTTAAGAAATTCTATGGCAGATACCTCGTTCTTGTGGGAATATGGAATATGCCAGTGGCCCCGAGGTCTTGTAGGTTCTTTGCATGCGCTTTGAGTGCTGTCGCTACTATGTCACTTGTGTTCCAGGCCATAGTTGACGACGGTTGTAGTAGACACATTATAAACGAATACAAGATCTGTTTTTGTATGAACAAAGTATTTACTGAAAGTATTCTACATTATTATGAGATTCTCAGCCCTAATGCTCTCTTTAAGTCATTCTAATCTAAGAGTAAGCATCTTCACAGCTGTTGCGAGAACAAAGGCAGGCTTTACACTCTATTCAATCATCTCTAGTCAAGTCATGTACTTGCGGATGTTTTCCTATTTACGTACCTTGCTTTGCAATAAGTTGACTTGTAAGTTTAGCTCGTTTGTAGGGATTGTTGAAAGAGTAGATGAGCTCCTAGTAAATGACCAAATGGGACTACCAGCTCTATCTCAGAAATTCACCCACAATGCTCAAGAACAAAAAAAAAGAAAAAAGAAAAAAAAGTCAACTGATAGGACCAGAAGCATTCTCTTTGTTTGTGAGCCCTATTTACCCAGCAGAACCTGCGCCTTGCTGTGGCTTGATCATTCTCGACGCCATTTATTCAGCTCCGTCACGCTAGAAGCAAGCTTATAAGTGTAAACGAAAACCAGACATCAAACTCGGCAGCTTGTATCTGGTCATGATAACATGGCACAAGTTTATTGAAATGTATGGACTATGTAGTGTAGACCTTATTTATGTGAACAAAATTGAGTAAGGTCTAGTTGTAGTGCAGTAGAGGACTTGTTTTATACTCTACAAAGCCCCATCAGTTTTGTAGTTGAATAGACGAGCAAAGAAGCCTCGCGGCGGTCATGAATGTTAAAAATAGACTATAAAGCCGTTAGGCAGATTGATAGAGCCAAATGCTACCGGCCGTTTTTAACTGGCCGTTGAAGCTGTAGGGCTTGAAACCGGCTTGGGATAAGTGCCACGAGAAGAGAAAACTTGTCCAATAAAGATCTTGGTTAGATTCTAGTAAGGTGCTACTGGACTGAAATTGATCAAGGATCGAATTTAGAAACTGTCCTGGGGCGGAGTTTGTAGCTTTTCCCGCAATGGTCACATAGAAGCAGCACAGCCTGTCACTTAAGCTGGAAGCTGCGATCCGATGATGGATAAACATAAAAGGGCTGATAGACACCCAGAAGCTTCATCCAATTCATCACTCTTTGTTTATATATTTGTATCATGATTCCTTCTCTCGTGTTAGCCCTGATCGGGGCTGCTGCCGCTCTCGAGCCGAGACAAGTTATGCATCAGGCTCGAAACCAACCTTCATTCATTTCCTCTCGTGATTTTTCCCATAAGACAGAACCTTGCAAGCATATAAGTCAAGCATACGAGGAGTCAGGAACAGAAAAAGGATCCCCAGTCTTCCTCGCTATCCCTCCCTCTGTAGGCATTGCATGTCTCAAATCGGTTCCTCTCGACAAGAAGCGTGACCTTGAGCTGCTCGACTATCTTGAACCTTTGATCTCGTTCCAGAGTACCCTTGAGATACTCGCAGACCCCCCAGAAGAGTATCTGTTTCCAGGTGTCGATGTTCTGGGCGGTTTCGAGACTGTCCGTAGCAAGTTGGAGAACGACAAGTATGAGACGCAGTACGAGGTCATGACGGACCTACGAAGCATTGTAAGACATCATGCTGCTACCATTTATAAGAGACATGCTCACCATGACTAGTTTGCTGCCGCCTACGATGGTCACTTTGACTACCCACCGGCCCTCCTCAATGCCTTCTGGTACGGCCGACGAGGCCTAGCGTTTCAATCCGTTTCGGCCAACGGTATCCGGTTACCGTACGTCTTTCACACCATTGATACCGTCCGCGGTAACCTAGATCTGCTTGACTACCACCCTTCAGCTGTCAAGAGTATCGACGGTACCCCGATCTTTGAGTGGCTTGAGGAGGACGCTGCACGCGTGACGGCCAATATGCAGGACCCCGATGCCCAGTTCAACAACCTCTTTGCGTCTATTCCTCGTGCTGCTGCTGACCTTGCTGGCACCGCGCTCATTACCCAGTTCGAGATTCCGGATACGTACACTATCGAGTTCTATAACGGTAGCAAACTAGAAGTTGCCAACGAAATTTTCGTCCTGCCTACTACTAACCTGTCTGGTATTGGGTCCGGTGAAGACTTCCACCAGTCTATCGAAGTCACTCCCACCAACGCAAATACCGAGGAGCCTTCTGCCAATGAGCGCCGCTCTACTCAGGAGACCGAGTCCAAGATCATTGTCGGATACCCCGAGCCTATTGTGAAACATTCGGGTAATTCTATGGCTGGATACTTTCTTGCCGGCGAGGATTATGAAGACACTGTTGTTCTCTCTATCCTGAGTTTCTTACCCATCGGCGTGGATGTTTCCAGCCCCGGTCCTTATTTTGACTCGTTAAAGTTCATTCTCGAGGGACAAGCTGTCATTCTCGAACTCATCAAACAGGCCGAAGCGGCTGGTCGCGATAAGCTCATCATCGACATGTCTGCCAATACAGGTGGCTCGATCGTTCTAGCGCACTTTATCTACCGTCTGCTGTTTCCTGATGGCGAGTTCACAGGCTGGGATCGATACCGGGCTAATCATGCCCTTGAGGCACTCTCTGAAGCTGATTATGACGATCTTGTTAAATTCTTGATCACAAAGTCCAACTATCCTGTTAGTCCTGATAATACTTACCTTGAGACCGGCAAGGACTTTTATGGCCCATACACGGTCAAGGGCCAGAACGTGACTGCAGCCTTTCAGAGAGATAAGACAGCACCATTGAATTTCACAATTCTTTCCTACATCAACGGCTTCGATCCTGACAGGAAGCCTCTTGTGGAAGAAGCCCCCTGGAAGCCTGAGAACATACTCATCGTTACTGATGGTATCTGCGCTTCATCCTGCGGTATCTTGACGGGCCTTCTCACTCGCAACCACGGCATTCGCACGCTTGCACTCGGCGGCCGACCTCTCAACCACGCTATGCAAGCCATGGGTGGTGTCAAAGGGACTTTGTTCAACTCCAATTTGGACTTGATCAAAGAGATTTACGCCATCCGCGCCCACGCCTACGCCAAATCTGATAAACAGTCTCTCTCAATTCTCAACGATGCTGAAGAGTCACTCCCCAGCATTTATGCCCCGTCTCTGCTCCCCCTTCCTGGTGGCCGTGGTGGTTCGGTCAACACGCTTAATGGCTACACTGAGGATGATCTCGAGGGATATCCTGTGCACTTTCGGTACGAGGCTGCCAACTGTCGTCTATTTTACACGCAGCGCATGCTGGCTTCTCCTATTGAGTCGTGGAGGAGGGCTAGGGGTGTGGCGTGGAACAAGGAGCGTTGTGTGCAAGGCTCAACGACTAATAAGGACGGGACTATTGGTGATAAGACGGTTAAGTATGACTCTGGAGTTCGAAGCCGTGCGAAAGGCTTCAAGGGCCCGGGAATTCTGAAGAAGTAATGATGTGATGCCCCTTTTTATATGATATGTCTGCTTGGTGTTTGGGATAGAAGGGTGTCAGGCTGCGGTCGTTTATACCATTGTTAACAGTAACAGTATTCAGTATATACCTAATGATTGATTAGATGCCTTTGCTAAAACAAACATGTTTGCCTGTATTGAATTGTATGTTTCGAGTCTCAAATTGTAGTATTATTAACTACCTGGGTATCTACTAAGAAGACTGACTGCTTTGGTACATGACGTGAAAAGCCATTCCGATCGCTCAGGCATAACATGACGTCAGTCATCTCAAAGCAGGCACGCGACAAAGACAACCTCAGGGTCTAACCAGGCGGCACCTGTCCCCTCTTCTTGCTCCTCCTTTTCTGTTCTTCTTCTTCATTAATACCAATACCTAGATACACCGTGTTTCGACATTCTTTTAGACAAGCCGATATCTCTATCGGTCAGGTCGTCTCGTCGTCATGCCTCTCCTCCCTCAGATTAACCCGGCATCGGCCCCGTCGCCTGAATCGAAAAAAGAGAGGCTCAAGGCATTTTTGAGAGAATGGTTCTTAGTAAATTACTGTGACCTGCTTTGTATGGCTGTTGTTGGCGGTCTCGCTTTTGGCGTACGTTCTCTATGTGTTTTCTATAAACTATCGCTGACGTCTCTTAGCTTTACCACTCTCCCGTTATCATAACGCGAACGTTTCCCATCACTTTCGATGCGACTTCCGGCGATATCGTCTATCCGCAATGGGCGTACCCTGATCGTGGTTGGATTCTACCCTCGTGGCTTTCCGGTCTCATATCGATCGCCTTGCCCATCATTGTCTACATCGTCGCTCAGATTCGGATAAAGTCAGTTTGGGACGCGAGCAACGCCGTCATTGGAACCACCTGGTCTGTCATCTTGGCGTCTCTCTTCCAGGTCACCCTGAAACAGCTTGTCGGTGGCTTCAGACCATACTTTCTCGATGTTTGTATGCCGGATATATCGCTCGCAAAGTCGCACAACAAGACTGGTCTCAATGGTGTGGGTTTCTACCAGATCATGTACACTACTGAGATTTGCACTCAACCTGATCAATCAAGGATCCAAAATGCCATCACTTCATTTCCTAGCGGACACACGACTGCCGCCTTTGCTGGATTTGGTTTTCTCTTCCTTTGGCTCAACGCCAAATTAAAGGTCTGGGCAGACCATAAGCCCGCCTTCTGGAAACTACTTCTCACATTCCTGCCCCTCCTGGCGGCAGTCCTCATCGCTGGCTCGCTCACTATCGACGCTGCGCACAACTGGTACGACATCTTGGGTGGTGGCACCATCGGCACCATCATGGCGTTTGCCTCATACCGCACCACATACGCTGCTGTCTGGGACTGGCGCTTCAATCACCTCCCGCTTCAAGAGACGGAAGCTTTCCGGTATGGACTCGATGGAGATTTTGACTATGCGGCCCAGACACTGGCTATGACCGCTGGTTGGGGAGGCAAGAAGATCAAGTTGGTCGAGAGCTCGAGCGGTCCGGCTATCAGCACTGAATCTACGATTCGCAGTGGTGCTGAGGAGATAGAGAACCTGGATTCAAACACCAGAAGGAAGCGAAGGGCGCCGGTTGGAGCTGAGGCTGTGTAATGTTGGATGAGATCTTGAATTCGGATATAAGAGTAATGGTGTTTTTAATCATTAGCATGGACCTTTCGGCCCTTGACATAGACTTGGGCAATATTTCTATCATCTCCCGTCATGACAAACTTGTCAAAGACTGTCCGTATCGAGTCTTGCTCTTCAATCGGCGCATTCACCCCACGATGGGAAGAGTCCATGTCCACAACCACAGCATCAAACTGTTTCCCAACCTCAAAGTTGCCAATCTCATCACCAAGTCCCATGACTCTCGCTCCTCCGATCGTAGCCAGGTAGAATACCTCCTCCAGATTCAAACCCCCACCAGCACCCTTTGTCGCAGCCTCCTTGGCAAACGACGCTATAAGGGCATGTCGCATCGAATCCAGGATCGAAGACGAAAAACCACCGCCTGAATCAGTACCCAGTCCGACCTTGATACCCCTCCGTAGAAAGTCGCGTATTGGCGCTGTCATGAATCCGCCCCCGACGGTCATGTTTGCTGTGGGACAATGCGCGATACCGCACCCGTGAGACTCGAGCTTGTCCGTCTCAGAGGGCGTCATGATGGTGCAGTGTGCGAGGATGGAGCGTGGCGTGAGGAGATTGTAGTGAGCGTATAGATCTGCTTCATTGTCAAAAGCTGGGAAGAGAGATAGCGTGGCGTCGATCTCTTGCTGCGCTTCGTTGAAGTGTGTTTGGATAGGGAGATCTGGGTTCGCTTGTGCGATAGCTCCAAGACCCTCGAGGAGATCTGGCTCGCATGAGATGGCGAAGCGAGGTGTGAGGACGTGCTTGATAAGGGTTCCGTCTGGGTCAATGGTTCGAATGTGCTGGATACATCGCTGCGTCTCAGCTAGAGATTCTTCTGTGCTCGCATCGCGATAGTAATCAGGCGAGTTTCTGTTCATATTGCATTTCCCAACGAAGGCCCTTTGGCCCTTGGCAAGGCACGTATCAGCTAGGATGCACGTCGCATCGCCGTGCAACGAGCCATAGTAACTCGCTGTAGTGACGCCCTGTCTCAGCATACCGTCCACTAGTGAACTATACACCCGACGAGCATATTCATTGTCCTTGAATCGTGCCTCGTTGGGAAAGGTGATGCCCGAGAGCCAGTCGAGGATGTGCATGCCTTGACCTAGACCGCGCTGCATCCATTGCGGTGCATGGTTGTGCGTGTCGACGAAGCCAGGGATGAGGAATTGGCGAGGGGAGAGTTTTGTGAGGGGGATGGAGAGGGTGAGTGAGTTGACGTTCGTGTTGGGTTGAAGGCTAAGGATGTGGCCGGTGGAAGATACTGTGAGGAGGGCGTCTTGGAGGATGGTGATGGTGGTAAGAGATGTTGAATGAATTATTGTGCCGTGAATGGCGAAGGCAGCGTCTGAAACCATTGTGAGCTGTAGTGTAGGACTTGAGATGGTGATGGATATAAGATGAGTGAGATAAGAGGCTGGACGTTGGGGTTGGTGCTGGAAGTCGGAATACCCACATTGATCTGCGGACGTTATCTATCATAAGCACTATAAACAAGTTTAAATCGTAAATGGAAGAATAAAGAGCACGCATATCTAGAGAATAAGAACCAACGAGTTTCACATTATTGATTTATCGAATATCTCAACACAAGCACCAACAATGTGGAGGCCGAGCTGGACGCACAGTACAGGTTATAAGGCAGTTCAAACGGTTCAATTTCATTCTCAAAATACTCGTCGCACCATGTTCCGAACCACAATCTAATATAGTCCCTTAACTCCATGTCCTAAACAAAACCCAAGGTATCTCAAAGACAGGAATCTTAATATCCAGACGCAGCGAGTTTGGCCTTTTCGTCGATGACTGCTTCATCCTTTTCATCTTTTTTATCCTCAGGCTTCGCTTCCTCGTAGTCAGGCAGAGCCCCTTTCATATCCCGAGAAACATTTGTCTCCTCAGCCGTCGGTTGCTCTCGAGTCTCTTGAACTGGCACAGCAGGTTCATCGAAATACCTCTCCTGCCTCTCAGCCTCACCCACAGCCTGAACAACTGTTCGATCATAATCGGCTCGGCCTTCAAGAGCACGAAGCACTTCGAACAGAGGCCTAGCACCCTGTGGCCAGGCCACGTCACCACGCAGGATCTTGTCCGCCGTGATGTCACGCTCGTTGTAGAAAGCAGCATTAGCATCTCCGCGAGTCACGACAATGGTGCCGTCAACTTGCAAGCTAGCCCACAACCCACGACTCTTCATGTAGCTCCACATCGGCCGAGTTGTCTTGCTCAGCGCAGCCTCGACGCTACCGCCTGTTCCGACAGGTCCAACGGCGATGGAACCTTCGGCGCCGAGAGATAGACGTGGCTTGGTAAAGGCGGCAACCTGGGCGGGGGTGTTGAGAACACAGACGCATTCATACACGTCAAGGCCAAAGGCGAAGCCCGCGCCGAGGGTGCTCACGACGAAGGATGAGGGAGGGGACCAGGTGCCGTCTGAACGACGGGCGATGACTATGCCGGACCCTCCGGCAAGAGAGCCATGACAAGCCCCAGCGCGAAGAACGTTGAAGATGGCAAGGCCGGCTGCATGTTGAAGAACTGAAGGGGGGATCTTGACCATGGATTTGCGAGTGAGGCCTGTTGGGTGAAAGGGGCCTCTGGCGTTGGGAGATGTAGATGAGCTAAGGTCTAAGAAGTATAAGTCAGCATGTAATATGAGGGTGCACAGCCATTGTACTTACTGGTAAAAGAGTGAAGAATGCGAGCTGCCTTGTTACACTCCTTATCCATGGTAGAAGGCCACCATCCCTCTGCTCCGAACAAGTTGGCAGCCTTGTTGAGCGGCGAGCCAGCTTTGGAGCTGACCTTGTGGAAGCGACCACCAACTGTTTCCTTCTTGGCAGAGGGATCTGGGGTTTGTTGCTGGTGTTCTCGGGCTTGCTGAGATTCGGTCGTGTCGTAGGAGGGAGGCTGGCCAGCTTGCTTCAGAGGGTCGATGGCCTCTATGGACTTGTTGGAGATGGAGTAGACGGTCATTGTGAAGTCTTGAAGAGCAATGATATCAAAATGCTTGCAAGGTCCAAGAAGGGTATAAAAACAGATATTGGGTATAAGTGCTTAACGGAGAATAAAATTCAAGTTCGACGAGGCCTACCCTTCATTATATGTTCTCAATAAGGGTGTCATTTTGTCCACGTCTATCTCGCATTCTCTTAAAAGCCTACGCAATCCCATCACAGAAACATTCCAATCAACGTCGCCCATAGGCGTGTACCCAGGCGTCAGGCGGAGTAGATCTGCCTTGTGAGATGGATGTGTAGTGCGTGGATGAAAGAGGCGCAGCACTACTTACTTACTCGTCCAGCGAAGGGACGACGCGAGCGGGTGCGAGAGCGAAGGACGATCCAGAAAAGCCTAGCGGTGAATATAATAAAAGATTAAGTCTCCTCTTCCAATAACAACGTGTTGTCGGTGTGGCTCAGTTGGTTAGAGCGTTGGTCTCATATTGTAATCATGACTTGACCCCAGGTCAGGGACATCCAAAGGTCGAGAGTTCGAGCCTCTCCACCGACATTAACTTTTGCTGTTTGAACAGTGAGCTTTTGATGTTTTTGTCACTCCACGCCGCAACTTTAGACCCACCAGCCGACTAGCGGGACGGTCTGCAGCGACATCTGACCTCTGGGATTGAACGTACAGCAAACGGTATCATGATGCATTACATTTATTTAGTAGGTGTCGCTTCCATTTTATATTGCTTGTATAAACTTAGTGGTTAGGTGAATGGATCATCACCCTTTCTGTAATCTGGAAGCATCAGTTGAAAGCAATATCGCTTCCCGAGTTGCCAATGCAAGTTGCCCTATGAACGTAGGATAAGAAAAAAACAAAGGACTGGCTGGCCTTCTATCAAGTCTATCAGAATAATACCACATGATTTCTCCTTTTCTCTTTACAAAAGATAGAAGATATTTCTTCGCCCCAGGTTAACATTGAGCTATCTACTAAAGCCTTTCTTTTGTCTAAACAACCATTTCTTTCTGTCCTCCGCTCCCTTGGCTGTCTACCCAACCAAGTCAAGGGAGTCGTGTTACATGATTGGCCAAGACCCCTTGCCGAGTGGAAGGCACATCCCCCACGTCATCACATCAAAGGGAAGCTTACCTTAGCTCACCTTCTTCCCTTCGAGCTCCAGCTTCAGCTCCCAATTCCCACGCAACATCATGCCAACCTGATTGTATCACCGACACTATCATTGGATTCGATCGATCAAACTTTGCATCAACTCCACGCTCTTTGTCGCACTCGACCTTGGCCCTCTCAATTACACTTTGACTCCTTCGTTGATACCAGCTGCAACAATGACCCCAAGCGCTACCAACTCGTACAGCGAGACGACTCGTGACAACGCATCGGGCTTCATCGCCTACGCTCGCAACTCGGTTGATCGTGTTGTCCCTCCTGATTCTCGCCAGCAATTCTACGAGAACACTGCTTCTTTTGCAGCATCGCGGCCTATTCTCTTTGTATGCGCCCTCCCTTGCCCTCTCCCTCGAAAGCAAAAGCTAACATCCACAACAGTCCTTCGTCGTCTCTCAGCTGCTCCTATCCTTCCTCCCCCTCCTCGTCTTCCTCATCTTCTCGCTCTCCACCGTCGTATTCGCCCTCGGCTCCGCTGTTGTCTTTGCCCTCTTCTGGATCGGTGTCGCTTTGCTGATTCTCGTACCCACGCTGCTCGTCACGTCGTCCATTGCTGTTCTCGTCTGGGGCTGGGCCGTTGGCAGCTTTGTTGTTGCACGATGGTTGTACAACCACTCCCCCGTCGGCGTGCAGAACGGGCAGGTTGTTAAGAAGGAGAGTGATGATTAGTTTTATGCCTACTCCGTTTGGCACCTCGGGATGAGCAATGAATTCTGGGATCCCAAAGAAATGCATGCGTATTAGGATCCGTGTATGGGCTATGGAGGATGTCGGGATGGGGAATAAGGGTTATTACTATGGAAAAGGAATCCGGAGTTTTGGTGTCACTGCTGAATTTACCAGTCGTAATGGCTAATGGGAAGGACGGGATAAAAGACATGATTCTTGAAAGGGTAGTTAGTTGTGGTAAATTATCATGGACAATCGCACCGTCACAAAGTCCATGAGGATATTTGTCGAACTAGTATTAATCCCGTATTCATAATCATTCACGCACCAGTTCGACTGACTGTTCAATCTCTATTCCTCATTAAATGACCGAGACCCCTTCTATCTCTGTCCTAAACGCAATGGTACATTACAAATACAGACCCTCAGGCTCACCCTCCTGCTTCGTACGGAGCACTCTCTCACGTGCTGACCGGAAGTCCGCCATCTGCACGCGCATTCTTCGCTCTCGGAGGGCCAATAGACCCGCCTCAGAGCAGATGGCCTTGATGTCGGCACCAGAGAGGTCGTCCTTTTGCGAGATGAATTCCTCAAGGTCAACATCGTCGTTCAGGTTCATCTTGGAGGTGTGTAGCGTAAAGATCTTGCGCTTGGTGTTCTGGTCGGGGTTCTCAAAGAGAATCTTTCGGTCGATACGGCCAGGCCGGATCAGGGCAGGATCCAGGGTATCGATCTTGTTGGTGGCCATGATGACCTTGACGTCACCACGGTCGTCGAAACCGTCCAGCTGGTTGAGAAGCTCAAGCATGGTTCGCTGGACTTCTCGTTCACCGCCTGACGTCGAATCGTATCGCTTCGTACCAATGGCGTCGATCTCGTCAATGAAAACAATAGACGGCGCGTTTTCACCGGCAACCTGAAATCATCAGTAAAATCCATGCTGTTAAAGGGCCCAACATACCTGGAAAAGCTGTCGCACAAGTCTCGGACCGTCACCAAGATACTTCTGGATCAGTTCACTACCGACGATGCGTAGGAAAGTGGCAGAAGTTTGGTTGGCGACGGCCTTGGCCAACAGTGTCTTTCCGGTACCAGGAGCACCGTAGAGAATCACACCCTTCGGTGGCTTGATACCCATCTCCTCGTACAGCTCAGGGTGGAGAAGTGGCAATTCCACTGATTCTCGGACTTCCTGAATCTGTTGTTCCAGACCACCAATATCGGCGTATGACTCGGTTGGCGCCTTGTCGAGCTTCATCACACTGACAATAGGATCGGCGTCATCTGTCAAAACACCAACGATGCTGACGCTCTTGTGGTGTAGAAGAACACTAGCACCGGGCTCCAGCAGATCCTTATCGACGAAGCTCATGATGCTGACGTAGTACTCAGGACCAGTAGTACTACTAACGATCGCATGGTCGTCATCAATCAACTCCTCCAAGGTTCCCACACCCATGGGGCTTCCTCGCATGTCATCTACACGGCCACGCTCGTCTGCTAACCGGTCGGTGTCAGCATCGGGACCAGCAGTCTGACCCTCCTTGGCCGCCTTGGCTTTTCGCAGGCGCTCTTGGTTCTCGACGTACTCCTCCTCAAGCAAAAGATGATCGTGGATTCGCTGCATTCGCAAAAGTCGGAGCTTGCATCGGCTGGTGGGATAGACGGCGGGAAGCTTCTGGGCTGCGCTGGTGCCACCAGCCTTTCTCTTCTTACGACCAACTCGCGTTGTAGGTCGGGGCGGGGGCTCGTACTTGGGCTTATCCTTCTATGGGGCTGTTAGGGCTGATGCTCATGGCTTCAATGCGAGTCACTTGCCTTCTTGTCCTTGTCATCGCGTCCTCCTCCTCCTTCACCCATACCAGATTGTCCTTGACCCTGGATAAACATCAGTAGCTGTAGCAGCACGTCACTGAAAGAGGAAACCCACCATTCTGGTAAATTGAGCTCTTAGAGCTTAAGCGTACTTGTTTTTAATGAGCTCGGCGCCGAAATTGCTCTTGTGTGGAAGCGAGCCGTGATGGGGATGGTGATTTGATGTGGAGGAGAAGTTGAGGTTGAGCCTCTAGGCGAGCTTAGTGATGATGAAAGCGAGAGCGCCAGGCGCCAGGGAAACACGACAGCAGCTCCAGCCTAGTCACGTGCAAGATCTTTGCGTTCACGTGATCTTAATTCATACTCGACAACGAAACCTTGGATTGAGAACTTGCAATTCGTTCGAATTTGCTGGAAATCCAAGATTGAATGTAGATATACTGCTATTTGTCAACATAATAAGAGCCATGTAATTCCTGCTATTGGTTGTGACGCTCATCATTGGCATTTGCTGCCATGAGAACTTCTGACACCATGACCGATATCTTGCAATTGCACGCAATGAAGAACCCAATCGAACAAAAGAGGTTAGAAATTGAGTTTCCTTCTTAAGGTCTTATTCAAATTGTACAAACTCAATTGACTACTACAAGTCTGCTACCAGGTTTAATTAATGTTTTTGAATGGTTGCATAATGCTCCTTCAATCGCCTGAGACCTATCTTTTACCATCTACGCCTACCTAGGTACCTGGATAAGTAACAGCAAAAGAACCAGCCAATGAGAATAAACTGGGAATCATGGTTACACTGACGAGGATAACTTTCTTCTTTTCGATATACCTGAAAACAGGGATCAAGTTGGAGATGGGGTATAGATAGGTTACAGGTAGCTAGGGGCCATTCATTATATGCATGCTATTGTCTCCAGTGAGGCTAACTGAAAAGGCCTTGCTGTTGAAGTCACAGTTAATAAGACAGAAATAGAAGCCAAGCTGTTTCCGGTTGACAGGGGTGTTGTTTAATGCTCTATCACTCAAGACGTGGAGTTGAGAGCTGCACATAAGCTCAAGAACAATTTTCCCCATTGAAATCACCATAAATGGCACACCTAGGCAGTTCACTTGACTATCTCTCTTCATTCTTTTATAACATTACCTCGTCCCTACCAGGCGAAGGGCTGATCCATGTCCGCCTGTCTACCTATGTATGTAAGTTAGGTATCTATTTTTGAACAACTCAGCTGCACTGGAACTCAACGCCCCGCAGGAAGCTAACTGTTAGCGGTCTTTCAGTGGAGTGACGTCGGGCCCGGCCCAGTTGGGGGAGGTAAGAACAAAAATCAAGGACCCCTCCTCCTATTAACGACCTTGTCTTTCTTTGCATTGCACTTGCATTGCACACGATCAGCTGCGGCCAAAGCTTACCTACCAAGTACTCAAGGTTATCTCACCTTGTTGTCTTCCTCTCCTCACTTCTTCTTTCCAACATCACCTTCACCAGCTTAACATAACATCTCCTTCATCAACTTAACAAAACATCTCTACAACGCCTCGCAATCATGGCTCGAGAACGTCGCATACTCAAGGAGCTCAAGGATATCGAGGCTGACCATGACAGCTCAGGTGTAAATGCCCACGCCGTCGTCGAGGGTAACATGACACACCTCAAGGGGACATTTCCTGCTCCTCCCGATACGCCTTACTCTGGCGGTACCTACCAAGTCGACATTGAGATTCCCGATGAGTATCCGTTTAAGGCACCGTACATACGATTCGACACTAAGATTTGGCACCCAAACGTCAGCAGTCAGACAGTAGGTTATCCCACTTGGAGTCAGGATGTCTGACATAGAATGGCCGATATGGTTGGAAAGAGGGAACATGTTAAGAGCAACACCAATGCTGATCGATTCTTCTTCATAGGGCGCTATCTGCCTTGATACACTCAGCTCCAACTGGTCTCCCGTCCAGACCATCAAGACGGCACTTCTCTCGCTTCGAATGCTGCTCGAATTCCCAAACCCCGCGGACCCGCAAGATGCAGAAGTAGCAAGGATGATGCTCGACGACCCTGAGCGCTATGCTCTTATGGCTCACGAGTGGGCAGTCCAATACGCCGGTGCACAACGACGCGAGATTGATCTCAGCAAATGGCGGAAAGAGGGTGCCCCTGCCCCCGCCAAGGACGATAACGCTCGGTATGTGACAATCAAGACGGAGACGACGGAGAAGTGGCCATGCTAACTCGAAGGCAGCTATATGGGATACAATAAGGATCTTATCGACCGCTTCGTCAACATGGGATTTCCCCTTGACAATGTCATTGAAGCATTCCTATTCTTTGGCATCGCTCGCAACGGAGGACAAGATTACGAGCTCGAGGAGGCGTACATGGGCGACATCACTGCCAGACTACTTGGCGAGCAATAATTCCCAACCACGACAAGGACCGAAAGAGGGAGATCACAGCGATTTGCAAGCACAAGTTTTAAGCATGGTATGGGGAGTTAGAACGCGTTTCGGTTTCATTTTATCTGTTTTGTTAGTATAGACTGGGCAATGGGATGAAAGCGCTGCAACTCGGCTGGGCTGTTTATGAGTCCACCAATTTAAATAGCAGACCAACTCGGTAGCGATTTGAGTTTATTTCATAACTCTACAGCATATGTGTTGTCTTGTTGCCGATGTTTTCATAAGTCAAGTCCTGCAGATTCTGAGACAACTACGACATCGTTCACGTGTGCGTAAGTCCCATGACGGACCAACCTGTGACGTGATCATCAAGATAGCTGGAAACACTTTTCAACATTATTTAGTTCATGGTGTAAATGTGACTTTGTTTGGCGCATTGCGTGCTGTAAGCTAAGGCACGCACTCGCCCGCGGAAAAGTAACACCAAGAACCCTTTCCACAATCTAGCCTTCGCGCCAGCCAGACCATCCCTACTCTATCAGGTACGTACGAAGAAATCATGCAATATGATGCAAATAGCCCTCCATGAGCGAGTTTTTGGCAATATGAGCCGGACTCTACTATGCTCACTTGAACCCCCACCTCACACCCTCACATAAGATACCGTCTCCTAAGTTTTGGAACCAACTAGAAGGGCGTAATAGAGTTATAATTTTATAGCAGATCGCGGCGAACAAACTCGTTGTAGAGAGCCTTGCCCAGACCAGCGGGAGAGCGCTCGACAATGACGCCGGCGTCCTCGAGGGCCTTGATCTTGGTGTCGGCACCACCCTTGCCGCCGGAGACGATAGCACCAGCGTGACCCATTCGTCGACCGGGAGGAGCAGAGATACCAGCAATGAAGCTGACAACGGGCTTGCCGCCCTGGACAGTGTTGGCCTGCTTGAGGAACTCGGCGGCGTCCTCCTCGGCGGAACCACCAATCTCACCAATCATGATGATACCGTCGGTGTTAGGGTCCTCAGTGAAGACCTTGAGGCAGTCGATGAAGTTGGTGCCGGAGAAGGGATCACCACCAATACCGACGACGAGAGACTGACCAAGGCCGGCCTGGGTGGTCTGGTTGACGGCCTCGTAGGTCAGGGTACCGGAACGGGAGACGATACCGATGCGACCGCGCTTGTGGATGAAGCCAGGCATGATACCAATCTTGCACTGTTCGGGAGCGATGATACCGGGGCAGTTGGGGCCGACGAGGCGAGTCTTGCTTTGCGACTTGAGCATGTCGGTGATGCGAACCATGTCTGAAGTGGGCCCATTTAGAAACCTGTAAATTGGGTCTGATTATTTGGAAACATACCGTGCTGGGGAATACCCTCAGTAATGCAAACAACGAGAGGAATCTCGGCCTCGAGAGCCTCCTCGATACCGGCAGCGGCCAGAGGAGGACTGAAATATTTGTTAGGGGCGTTTCGTTGCGGGTTCTTTATATAAAACATACGGGACGAAGAGACCAGTAGCGGTGGCGCCAGTCTCCTTGACAGCTTCCGATACGTTCTTGAAGACAGGAAGGCCGAGATGGGTCTGGCCAGCCTTCTTGGGGTTTGTTCCACCGACAACCTTGGTTCCTGTTGATGCCGACTGTCAGTCTTAACTGCACCCCTGTCACATGTATCATGACATCGATTGACTGAGGACCGTACCGTATTCGATAGCTTGTTGAGCGTGGAAACTACGTCACCGAGTTAGCTATGGACAATTTCTCGAGAAGCCTAAAAGCTGCACAAACTTACGTTCCCTGCTTTCCAGTGAAGCCCTGGTAAATGACCTTGGTATCGCTGTTGATGCGCAAGTTGTTGATGGTTTGGGCGTACTGAGAGGATGAGTAGGCGCGGCGACCAACGTTGCGCAGCGCAGAAGCGCGGGTGGCTCTGGTGATGGACTGCATGATGTCGGATTTGAGGACGTGGAAAGCAGAGAAGAGAAACGTCGCTCTTGGTGCAACGTCTGGGGAGAAGCAATGAGTCGTTTTGGGGGGTTGAGCTAGAAGGGAAAAACGTCGATACAGGAGCTTTCGGGAGGTTCGTATCAAGATTATCCCGTGGCCGGGATTCAACGGCCTAACCAAAATGGGTCGAACACACACTTCACCACGCCAGGGCAAGTCAGGTCAGTCGGACTGACCTTGCGCTACGGGTGGTCACGGAGGAAGGATGCCGTCGGTAAACGGATGCTAGTTGATCCGCTTGAAGATTGTCAGAGAACCACTCAGGAGGCTACGAGTTGTTGGTCTGCGGTTAATCACGGGCGAAGAAATATGCGTCATTGGGCGTTGATGAACTACGAGACCCTCTTTTTGTTCGGACTTGTAAGTCCAATATTTGAGACTTTCAACGTCCGACGAAAAAGAATCGATGACTTGCGGACATTGAGAGCCATTTCACGATCCCATGGGAACATACGAAAATGCACACGACTATTCAGCAAAACGAATGTATTGTATCTGTACAGGATGGCATACACTGACAATCTAGTACCTATCCAATTTTAACCCACTCTTACATACGAAACATCCTCCTCCATACCAACCTACCTATTTGTTACCATTCTCCTTAAACAATGGTGGTGATGAAAAGTTGATCTCCGAGGCATCACAACACCGTATCAGTTGATCCCTCAGTTCCGGTAAATATCGCCGGCAGGTATTTGATCACCGGACAAGTCAACCCATGTCGGATTTCTATCGACCAATTGAAGAGGAATCTATCGCATGACATTTCAGTTCATTGCGCGCATCTCCAAGGAGATTTCCTCTCAATTCTCGACGTTCTTGACAAGTCTTAGTAGATGCTTTTGACATTCCAGCCAACAGCCATGACCCTCGCAGCGACGAAGCAGGCAAGTGCCAGCACATACGACAAGCCATCAAATACGATGAGAGCCATCCACCCCGACTCGCCTCTATTTCCAGCTTCGAGAAGAGCACCGGCGATGGGCAAACTGGTGAGGGTTCCAAAGCTGGCAACCATGAAAGCCGTCGAGATGAACCGTCCATAGTCGCGGGGATCGCACAGCTGTCCCACACAGACTGGAGTCAGGCCAAGGTTGCTGCCGCTTGCAAAGCCAAAGATGACGGCATAGGCAATGATCATGGCTTGAGAATCACCAGCCGGCAACCACAGACCAAAGGCGGACACAATGCATAGCACAAGTGTGAGCACCATGACATTGAACCTTCCAATCTTATCAGCCAAAAGGCCGGGAAGAAAACGACCCAGCAGAGAACCTGCATTCAGGATCGAGAGGATGGTATAGGAACTGTTGGTGTCGCCAGAATATCGCCCGGCAAAGGACACTATGTACGTCAATGGCACAAAAAGACCCCATTCCATAAAAAAGATCCCAAATGCGGAAAACGTGAATTTGAGATCCTTGAATATGCCAAAGTCTGGCCACACAGAGGTCACTTTAGTGTGGCGTGGCAGACGCGATCGCATAAAGAGGGTAGCCGGAATGGTAAGGCCCAGGATGATAAACCCAAGGATGCGAGCTGTCCAACCAAAGCCAATGATGGGCAGCAGTTTCTGCAAGAAGATGGGAAACACAATGCCACCAATTGATCCCGCGGTCATTGCAATACCTGTCGCGAAGCCGCGCCTGACATCAAACCAATGAGCGACAGTCGCATATGACGGCGAGTTGAGGAGGGCGCCTCCAAGACCGCCCATCACAGAGTATGAAAGGAGGATCTGATAGTATTCTAGACGCACCAGTTAGCTTGTCCTTGTTTCTACTCATGGGATATAGCAGCACCTACCTTCACAGACGCTCAGAATCAAGAGGCTGGCTCCAATGAGCGTGCCGCCTGCGGCCACAATGAGGCGAGGGCCATATTTGTCAAAGACAGGCCCAACTTGGATGCCTATAATGAAGACAAAGAACAGGTACAGGCTAAAGATCCAGCCAATCTCGGACGACGAGTAGTCGCGCAGCTGGTGTTGGGAGAAGTAGGACTCGAACACAGCGGCGGTATTGATAAGACCGTACACTGAGAACATCCCACAAAATGAACCAAAGACTACGAGCCATGCCTGAAGTCCACCTTCGGGGAAGTCAAGGTTGACTCTTTCATCGCCATATTCAAGATCGGCCTGGTCCAGAGCCGGGGCCGGGGCCGGAGTGGATACCTTTTCGGGATCTCGCTCACGATGGTCATGGCCAGACTCTCGGGGGTTGATGTTGCTAATAGACTCGTCCTGCGTCGGGCAATACCCGTGCTGGTTTTTTAGGCAGCTGTCCTCTGCATAGTTTCGGTCGCAGGTCATGTGTAAAAATACCCTTTGATCAGAAAAGAGCCGCCTTGGTGAGCAGGGAACTTAGGTGGTCGACATGGGATGATAGAAGAGTCAAGAAGAGGATCCGGAGGAGCGGGGACGAAAGAGGATTATGTGTCAGGATCCAGATCCGATGGCTGGTCAATTAGCTAACGTTAGGTCGGTTAATAATTGTTAAGATTGCGGGGAAATTTGGGCTTACAGGCTTGGCTTTTGATGGCGGTTGACTCGATGACCCAAGCGAGCTTTAATGGAGTTGACTTGGTAGAGATTTTATATTCTATGACGAGGAATTGATTCACTCACTGGCTACTTGGATGAAATTCGGCTTCGAAAAGCGTTACAAGAGCCAATTCACCTCATCGTGACGTCGAATCTAGGCAGGTTGAGGCTATTATTGCTGTGAACAGTTGAGGGAAAATTCAACGTGGGCGTATTACATCATATCGGTTCCGCCGATGGCTATCGTTTTCCTGGGGGAACTAGTCCAACTCGAGCACGCGATTATATTTACTAGCTGACTGGGTAATTCCAGGCTGGGAATATATTCAAGCCTATCATGATTTTCTCATGTTGAATTGTTTGTGAATCGCTTTGTAGATGGTACGTCTTTGCTCCAATATTCACGCTTGGTCTTATGGTCAGCTAATGGCGAGAGGATTATTTCAATGGTAAAGCTGGTTGTTGCTTCTTGTAGTAATGTGAAGATAGAACTGGCGGCACGGGTTGAATTGCTTTGGCTATTATGTTAAGGAGTGAGGCTTAAGGTGCGAACACTTATACCTGAATGTTCAGCTTCACTTAACCTCTTGGCTCTGAATGCACAGCGGTGCCATGATATTCAACCATTGCCTATGTTAAAATACGCACAGACTCTTCCAGATTCCATGTTCCGATCTCATATCCTGGGGTTTGTCCTGCATTATATAGCTCGAGGGACCGTTTGTGTAAGTGCTGTTTCTATCGTGTTCATCTGCCGCCTCCTTATATAGCACTGTGATGATTTACTGTCTGTTAGTCACTGGCCACTACAAGTCTGATATACTTACTAGACGTATTGTCTTCCATGTGTCTCAGTAACATCAACAGTTACAAAATTATGTTTATACGTCTGCGTAAGCTATCCAAGGCATATATATTCACTCAGGCTCTCCTACTAACTCGAATTCTGGCAGAAAGGCGCAAGTGCTCTGTAAGGATCCAACATTAACGAAGAGAACTTTTTTCAGTATTCAGGACACCTCATCTGCATACGTAGCCTTCCATGGCGAATGTTAACATCACTGTTGATTGTATTAAAATAGAAATATTTGTCGTATTAATGCTCAATGTCAAGGAAAACAGTATGGCCGACTTGGTTGTCTGGTTATTTCAATCTTTGAGGCAGCGATTCTTGAAGCAGATTAGAAGAACTTTTAGTATTTTCTTGCGATCTAAAAACCGTTCTATATAAGAATATGTAATGATACCATGATACGTACCTCTGTTTCTTCTCTTGCCGCTAGGTTCAAGCTCTTTGCCCGCAATTACTCTAAAGACAGAAGTTATCCAAACCTACTCCAGATTGCTTAGTAGGTCAATAGGTTATCTTTGCACTTGTTCCAGGTTATGATAGAGCAAGAACTATAACATAGTTCCCACCTTCTCCCCGTAGGTTGTCAAAAGCTCTGGACAATGATTTGATCTTTCAAGTCTGATCCGGACTCTAAGAATGAAACTCGATGAATCTATCAACGGTGGCTACGCTGTATATGAGGAGCGTCAAGTTCTATACCACATAGGTGGACGACCCAGAGAACGTAGCAAACACTACAGTTTATGCAACAGCTTATAAGGGTATGGACAGCGATTTCTACGTAAGCTGGCTCTTGGCCCTAAAAGAGGGCGTTCGGTGGTAGGGTATAGGTCTTGTTGCTTCATCACGGAGATCGATGTGTAGGAATCGAGGACCAAAATAATAGATAGAATCAAGACGAGGCTTGTGAGAGTTGGCCGCCGATCTTGCAACAAAGCAATCCTCCTGCCTCGCCTATTCTCAGAGAAAGTCCTGAAGACTAATTGTGAATGCTAGAAGCGCATAAGTAGTCTAATGTAAAATATTCGTCCTCATTCTTTTCCTCCGTCTATTAATCGTGCTCCTTGGACTGCATGAGATGGTTAGAGTCGTCCAATTTTAATGATTTCTTTGCCCTTTAAAGACCGTTGCTCCTGCACGAGAACACGCTGCTAACAGTACCAGCCTCAAATTGATCAATGATACCCTGCACACTGACATATGTTCCCAATGTGAGGTAAAGAACACCCGTCAGGATAATGACAATATTCAAAGCCACAGATAAGTAGTCGAGAATGGGCTGTCGGGTCCTTCCAGCCTTGATATCTGCGCTGCGCATGCGGAAATAGGCCAGACCCCAAAAGATGAAGCCGAACCAGCAGTTGAACAAGGAGGACATGACGGATAGTACTGTGCCTTATTAGTAATGCGTACGTATGGAAAAGGAAAAAGAACAATACTTACGCGATGAGAAAAAGGGAATGATCTCAGCGATAAGAAAGGATGCGGCCCAGCTGATGAGCAAAACGAATCCCCACCAGAACCAACCCTTGAATGTGTGCGAGGTGACATGTACGGAATCCTTAAACATGCGGAAGAAGACGAATCGACCTGTGACGCTGGCATATAGACATCCTACAAAGATAATGGTAGGAACCATGAAAGAATATGAGACCTTCTTGTAGGTGTCAGTGAGAACACCGAATGCGGGCGTGACCATGTATTGGTTGCCGGTGTATGCATAAATGACAGCGCCGACAGTGCTAAAGGTGATGATTTCAGCGATGGTGCAAGCCCACAAGGCCTTGGGGAAGTCCCTGGGATCACGCATCTCAGCGATGAAGCTAGGAATCGTGGTTTGGCCAATAAACGTATAGCTCATGTTCATAAATGCTGACATGCCCGATACGAGCGTAGTGGTGCTTGGTGTCCAGATTGAGATGATGGGTTCGCCCTGTGCGGGATAGCCCGCGGGTTTACCCTGAGCTCCCGCAAAAGCCGTTGCCAAGATGACCGAGATAAAGGTAAAAAAGGTTGAGGCAAAGCCAAGCTTGGAGAGCATGTCAAAGGTGCGCGGTAGGGAACCGACCCAGCTGATGATGGTGACGACAACGGCAAATGCGACGGTTCGACAGCCAGCGATGTAATCGGCTTCGGTCATGGTGTTGAGATAAATAGCACCGACAAGAACGTGCAGAGCTTGGATAAAGGTGTTGTTGAGGACAAACATGACCGCTGTCCACCACCAGGCCCATCGCTGATTCCACCAAATCATCTGTCCGAGATCGCAGACATCTCTGACCTCGGGGTGTCGCAGACAAAACTCCCACAGAACAAGACTCGTGTAGAGGACAAGACCAGCGATGACTGCAGTGAGGATCAAGCCGGGGACGAGGCCAAGCAGACTGTAAGACCAAGGGAAGCTCATGATAGAGAGCACGATGTACTCGCTAAAGAGCAGACCTGCCGTCTTTTGCCAAGAACATGTCCTGTACTGGATGGCATTTCCCGCCTCGGAAGCGACCTGCTTGTCTACAAGGTCGACGCCAGACGTGCTGTCTGTTTCTGAGATGTTGATTGCCAAGTGATCTGCCAAGGGTTCAATGCGTGGGCCAACCGTCACCTTGGAACCTCCAAAGGCAGACGCAAGCCAAGGCGACCTTCTTGGCGTGTGGGAGGTTTGAAGCTCGGTGTCGTCTAGAACCTTGGATGTCATTGTAGATGAGGGTATGATGCAGGTTCGGGGAGAATGAAGAGAGAAGCGTAATCGCTCAGGAAGACAAGACTAAAAAAGAGAATGGGACTACAGCCCATATCTACTACTGTCCTGTCCTGTCCTGTCCTGTCCTGTCCTGTCCTGTACTAATCTACTAACGTTGATCCTAGAAAAATAGGTACATACATACCTCTCTCTCTCCCCTCCCCGACTGGCAATAAGAACAGGTTACTCAAGACTAGGTACAAACTCCCCGAGGGTCCGCATGAGACTGAGAGGGAGGCGGGCGCACTAACTTGCCAAGGCATATTCTTGGCGATCAAACCACGATCCCATGTCAATGCCATCAACGGCAACAACCCAAATTGCCCTGATTGGGTTCTTGTTTGGGGGGATGGGATGCCCTCACTCGCTAACTCGGTCACGCCGTCACCCAATCTCAAGGCGCAAGCTGTGACTGGCATGGGTCATGGCGTGCTCAACAAGGTTTGGGCTTTCCGAGTCAAGCTCCAGCGAAAGGAAGTGAAATGGCCGACGAAAGAATGTCCTCCTGTTCCTTCAAGCTTCAAGGCAGAGAGAGGCGACTCAGCTGTAGGCAGCAATCAATCCTTTGCGTCTCTAATGAATTACTCCAAAAAGCCAGTCCTCTTTAGGCAGGTCATAACCACGAGGGATCGTCTTTTTTTAACATGACGCTCATAACGTCGCAGATCGCAATGGACTCTGGTGATCACGCAATACCTAGCGTCATCATTGGCAACAGTGTAAGGTCACTTTAGTACAAAATGATGCATAGCTTGATACCAAAAATGGGCTTTTAAGCTTACCCTTGATAAGCTTGTTTTTTTCTTTCTCAAGTACCGCCGTACAGGAAGGAATTGTCACTTCCATGAGCTGAAAAACCCGGCACCACCGACCGCCCGCCCGATGTCCTGTCTTGATGACTACGCTGTATCACGTTTCTCAATGGCATGTTGCATTTGCCAATCTTTTATGAAGTACCAAGATGAAAAGCCACAGCGGGTTGTCTTCTGTATCACGAGCAATCAATACAACATCTGAATAATCACCATCTACTTGCCATTTTTATCAACACTCAATGCAAGCTTTGAGGTCTTTTAATGTATCCTTCATTCACTGCTACTCAATTGTACCTAGGGTAGATGCGCCAACATGTCAACACATACATAATCACCAACTTGAAGCCATATCAATCACTCATCCAACAACCAACAGCACAATTCACAAGACAGAAGACATCGGGCAATTATGTTCAAGCTCATAACATTGTCGTATATACAACCACTTCATATACCTCAACTCCCGTCGTGACTCCCTCATCAAGTAATCTGAGGTCCAATGCAGGCACCGATATAATAGTCCTGCCCATTGGCAGGTCCCACGACAAGAGGAGATTTGCCTCGCGTGCACTGCTCAGATGTGCACTGGTTCAACACGTTGAGTCTAGTGACGAAAATCTCGCAGAAATTACGAGCGGATCTGAAAAATACACAATCCTTGACAGAGAAACACCTTTGACAGCACCCTTGGGTGTCTGCCAGAGCAGTTGTTTGCAACACCACGTTGGGGCTTGACAACGAGCGACCGCCGCTGACCTTGATCTGGTTGGGGTTGTCGCACGGGTCAGCGTTTACGGTAGTAGTCGACGTGGCCGTCTCTGTCGAGGTGACGGTTTCGAATTCAGTCTCGGTCTCGGTGATGGTGTTGACTTGCGTGTCGGTCTCGGTTGTGAGGGTTCGATCTGTCTGGGTGATGGTCGTGATGGAAGTCGTAGTAGTCTCGGGAGCAGACAGTGTAGGGCCAGCGGCATAGCGAGTGACGATGATGGTTCTTCTGACGATCTTTCGTGGTCCACCAAACTTGTACACCGTGCGGGTGACAGCGGCCTTCGTGGCTGTGATGGTAGCGGTCCTGACAGGAGCAGCAGTGGTGGAAGTAAGGAAGCAGGCTATCGATTGTAAGTATGGGATCGAGCCTGACAACAAGACCAACTTACAGCATGAAGAGGGGAATGGTTGCTTCTTGGCAGCTCTGCCAAAGACAACGGCGCGCTTCCTTGCGCAGGTAGTTTCGATCCGGTAAGGAATGGTGCTAGTTGATGTGACGGTGCTATTTTTTGTGTTAGCTAGGGAGGACATTCAAAGCATCTGACTTTGCATACCTCGTAGTAAAAGAAGTGACCGTGCTGGACTCGGACTCAGTCTCAGTGATGGTCTCGAACTCGGTAGCAGTGGTGGTGTCAGTTTCGGTGATGGTGTTGATCTCTGTCGATGTGGCAGTAAGGGTAACCGTAGGCTGAGTTTTACTGAATGTTGATGAGTATACAATGCTTGTAGGGCTGCTTGCAGGAAGTATACTTACGGCTTGCCAGTCTTGGTAGTGTAGTTGATGACCTTCTTCGTGACAGGAGGAGGTCGTAGAGTCTTCGTCTTGACGACAGTTGGGCGGATAACCCGAGTTGAAGTGACGGTCTTCGCAGGAGG
This sequence comes from Fusarium abutilonis, assembly GCA_021655885.1. Classification (NCBI taxonomy): domain Eukaryota; kingdom Fungi; phylum Ascomycota; class Sordariomycetes; order Hypocreales; family Nectriaceae; genus Fusarium; species Fusarium abutilonis. Next base: position 95,026 of record JAJJWN010000097.1, on the reverse strand, counting down.
CTGGCATGTTGCGACGTTTTACATACTTCTGAGCTGCAAGGCAAGAATAATTAGCATGGAGGTATTCAGTTGACTCCCGGTAGTCACATACCAAAAATCTGTCGGCATGACTTGGCATCCTTGCTGGATGTGTATTTGCAGTATGAAGGCTGGGGCTTGCATGTAGGCGGCGCAGAGGAGGCCGAGGCTACAGCCGTGAAGAGAGCAACCACAGCCTGGAACTTCATCTTGTCGTCTTCAATTCGCCGAGATTGAATGCTTGAGAAAGCTGGAGTGCCAGCTTGGAAAACGTTGTGGTGTTTTCGTCCTTTTTATTTATCTATCTATACGAGCTTCTTGCTTCTCTGAGCCTGACCCGAGCCTACGACTGACACGGAACTATTGATTTCTTAAACTCTCCCCTGTCTATCTATGTTGCTATCGGATTATTTACAGCAAGCTCTTTTCCACTTCTGGGTTGGCGTTTAGTTCTTTGCCCACATTTAAGCAAATTGAACAGTGCTGTGTGGGTTGGCCTAGCTTTTTCGCCTACCGGTTGAAAACAATACTGGCAATGGTTTGTGTTCGAGAACGTGGTCTTCTGTGTTGTTTTAGAATTGTTAGATGCATGCTGTAAAAAGCGTGATGCTTTGATGAGGGTTGCCCACTCCATACTGTTCCTTACCTCTGAGTTGGCGAAGCTGGTGAGGCTTTAGCATTGGAACCACGTTACACAGTCCCTTGATCTACAAGATGAATATGACGATACTCGAACGCAGATCGCTTTCCATAGCTTGATGCTAATACTGACTGCATGGTGGCCAGGACCATCATTTGCCCCGCAACAATCAAGCATTCAGCTCGGTTATACGGAGATCACGTCCCTAAGTAGATAATGCAAAGGGGAGGTTTTGTTCCGCAAGTGTAGAAGCTGAAGTCAGGATGCTTATTTCTCCATCTTGCGTACTCTTCTTGTTCTAGCTAGTTATCGGAACATGCAAGTTGGCCACTTAACCTAATACCGATGGAGTGCACTAATAACCAGTTCATCAAGACTACGTACCTAGGCCAATTGAATGATAGGATTTGCTACACGAGGCCTCATGGATTACCCATTTTAGACCCTGTAGATTGGTCTCGACCCCAGGTCTGCAGTATTGTCAGCTGGCTCAGGTCTCTTCTTGGAAGCACGAGAGCCCAAAATGGTTTCTATGCAGCGGCCAACACCGAAGCCCTGGTCCAGTCAGATTCCTGACGGATATTCAACTTGTCCGTTATTGCAGGTCTGAAGCAGTCATCCCACAGCCGAACCGACAATTTCGTTTGGTCACTTGGCTCATAATTTACCAGAAGAGCTAAAACAAATTCAAATTCAAATTCAAGCAACAGGCCAAGTCTTGTGATACGTAGGGCCTTGCACCGGAGCATTGAAGCATTGACCCTGATGAGGTGCCCGGAACTTATATCGTATCCTTATAAATGGCCTGAGAATTTTGTGTTTTATGTTACATCGTATACTCTGTTCAAGGGTGTTTAGTTTTAGTTTGGAATATTCATGGCAAAGCTGTCCCTTTGTTCTTTCTGTTTTAATATAATTGTTTATTTAGCATTGATGATTACAAATTACAACTGGTTATTTTGACTCAATTCACAACTCATCCAAGTCCTTATACTTGGAAGATAGCCCATGATGTTATGCCAGTAGGCACTATATTAACGAAAGTTCTGAGACAAAGTTCATGTGTATTTTGCTCCGTGTTTTGTCTTTTGCTTCTCGACCCTCGGTTAGCATTCCTCAGCTGCTGCTCTTGATTTATATCGCTCCTTGGAATTTTGAACATTTGATATCTATGCTTTGGGAAACATGACAAAGTGTCGTTCATCTCGCTGTTGATTTAAACCACTTCTATTGAACGCCACACACAACACATTAGTCGCGCCAACTAATGAGCGATGCCTCAAGAGGGTATCATCCAACGCCACAAACACTAGTCGCATGTGCTAATGGAAATACTTGGAGATAATAAACCTTAAAGTTAAAAGAAATAAATATCTATATATCTAACTTTCAGAAACAGTTCAGGTTCAAGGTTGGCTGAATGATTGTGGAAACAGAACTTATCCATGTATCAAGAGCCATTTAGCACGCTTGTTTGAGAAGCCAAATTGAATTCATGGTTACATGGTGGTGTAGTCCTTCCTAAAAATTTCATGTTATATCTCGTGGCTGTGAAATGTGTAAGACAGCGTATGCGTTACCCTTTGATAAGTAGCAAATTCGTTGAACTGCGTAGATGCCTCTGATCATTCTATCACTTGGCATGATTTCTGATCAATGACGGGGCAGAGCCAATCTGCAGCATTGGTTGAGTATTTCCATTTGTCGTCTACCACTTAGTACTATTTGTGAGTTTGAAAACTAGAAGTTATGTTTTATTTGTTGAGCGTGTCTTCTGTAGCGTGGAAGGGATCGAGTTACACGACAAAGGCTTACTGCCTTTCTTTCGGCGTACAGTCAAGTGCAAGACAGCCTTGACCTTTTTTTCTTTGAAGATAATGGTGGGAACTGTTCGATGGCGGCATTGTTTGCTTACTTACATAGGGTAATAAGATAAGACGCGGTTCTGTATCTTGTCGTTTCTTTGTCATTATTAAGTAGGGTTGACGTGAAGTCCCGCTTTAATAGATTGCATATAGTATCAGATAAACGAACAACATGCAGCAAGGATGCTTGACATCTTGTGGGTTTGTGAGAAGGACGGTGTAAGTTGATTGGACCTGTATGTCTAAGACAACTTTGAGGTATATGTTTCTCTGTAGGTGAAGATTCATCATTATCGGTGAAATCTTTCTTATCGCCGTCTTAATCTCGTGTATGATAATCCATGGTTTGATCTTTTATAGACTTGATTACTCGAACCCAGGTCTCAGCGGCAACAGGCACTGCCTCCGATGGTGATATAAAGAACCTGGACAATGAAACTTTTGCGTCACATTAATTCATGTCAATCTTTGATGGTAGGATCCGCGAGTTAACTATGACTAATTCTAAAGACTGCTGATACCTATGCGTCCTTGACATCAGAGATCTTGAATCCTCCAGGGACTAACTTCTGGAAAACCTGCTCTGGGTCGTACTTGGCTGCTGCATCCTTCATCTTCTTGATGTTGTCGGCACCATAGCTGCCAAGAGGATCCTGGCTCTTGTCTGCATAATTCAGATATGTCCACTCAAGGTTTCCGCCCTCAATAGTAGAGGCAAACTCGCGCACCTGTTGGATCCAGGCCTTCACCTTGGGATAAGCAAAAGCCTCTTGTTCAGGAGTCTGCGCCATGACAACAGCAAGGAAGAGAATGCCGTTGCTCTTGTGTCGCTCAACACCCATGACGTTGCCGCCAGCTTCGACACAACGCTGACCGAAGAGGGTAGGCAGTGGCTGGAAGAGGCATTGTGTGATGAAGTTGCCATCGGGAATGAATTCTTTGAGTTCCTCGACGAGCTTGTCGTGGAGCTCTGACGCCTTGGCGATGATTCTGGTATCATTTTTGAAACAACATGTAAACCAAGTGTCGCTAAGGAATAGATATTAGCGTGGGAGTGGATACAGAAGTAAGGGTAGCTTACTAGAAGTTGGTAGGAATATTGTACTCGAAAGCCATCTCGGATATGGTAGTGTTCTTGACAGTGTTCATAATCTCAGGGAGAGCCAGCCACTTTTCGTAGGCTTGAGGCTTCTCAACGCCAGCCATGTTGGCATAAAGAGTGGCGACAACAATATCCTTGAAGTCAGGTAAGTGCGTAAAGATAGTGACGAGATTGTTGTTGATATCGTTGGGCAGGTTATCAGTAAACGAGGAGAGGGCCTCGATCGCACCGGGAATCACTTGTTTGGGGAAAAAGGTCATTCCTCCCCAAACCCTGTCGGACTTGATGGTTTTCATGTTGAAGTTTGTGACGATACCAAAATTGTTTGAACCACCTTTGAGAACACGGAACAAGTCGGCGTTTGTCTTCTCATCTGCGATGACAATCTCGCCGCTGGCGAGGACGACTTGGTACGAGACGACATTGTCACATCCAAAACCCTGTCGTGCTGTGAAAAAGGCATTTCCACCTCCGAGAAGAAGACCAGCTACTCCAACGTTGCCCTCACGACCCCCGGCGACTGCACGGCCGTGCTTGCTCAGCTCAGCATAGACCTGCCTCCATTTACAACCAGGTCCAATGTCTGCCGTCTCGGCGGAGGCGTTAAACGTGACCTTGTTCAGGTGGACCAGGTCAACCGTGACACCATCATGGATGTTGTTAGAGCCGGCCCAGTTTGTATGTCCACCACTCCGGACGGCAAACTTTTGGCCGGCTGCTACAAGAGCTTTGACTACTGAAGCTACATCCTCTGGAGTTTGAGGCTGGACTATGCAAGCGGGCTTGATCTTTGCGCTATTGGACCAGTAGGACTCTTGACGGGCGGTAAACTTGGCATCGGTGGGCGTCAAGATGAGTGATTCGAGACCAGCGGCGACAAGGCTCGCGGCTTGAGGGATCGACGGCTGGGGAACAAGAGTAGTCATGATTGCTGAATCTCTTCGGATCAGAGGAGGAAAGAGGAGAGAGGAGATTGGGGCTGAGTTTGAGACAACAGAAAGGTCCAAGCGATATCGGACACGGGGAGTCTAACATAGGCGAGCATGCCCGTGATCCTGGTAAACGAGGTACATGTTCAAGTCTCGTTTCGTAGTCCCCAGCCGTGCCTGAACATTCGTTTTAGGTGACATTGTAATGTTTGGCAACCTGCATTTTCCGGTGTTCCCCTGACGCTTGCACGAAGCCCTTGTTTGTAAACCTGGTCGTTGTCAATTGGGCATATCTTTCTTTGACAAGGGCTATTTGTTTCAAATTTGAAGTCTATTACTTTCTTCTGTGCAGAGTCGCTCTGACTATGATATGTGATACACTTATTTATATATAATCATACGCGTAGGGATTCCTTTTTCAGCGTTTACCATCAAATCACATCTACAGTTAGCACGGAACTGCACGGCTGCGTACGTTAGTGTCAGGCTAAAGATGCTCTAGAGCCGCCAAGATGTGACTTGGAGGCACGGGAGGAACGGAACGTGGAAATGTCTCAGAAATAAGGTTTACACCATGGTACGAAAACATGGATGTTTGTGCTCTATAGCCCATCGGCATATGTTTAATATTGAACTCGCTACGTCCTCAGTGACGGGAACTAAAAGGAGTAAAACGAATAGACCACTATCCGGGCTTTAAGCCTTTCACATTTGGGACTTCGTCTTTGAGCTTGTTTACCTTAAACAACCCACCCTTACGATACTGATCAAAACTTCGGAATAAGGCAGTTGAGCTGAAGCGAACTGATCCTGTATGAGCGAGATGGCTGCTGTCGTTAATGGTGTCCCTGTCGCTCTTCCTCCACCTCCGGGCTATGAGGTTGACTTTGATAACCCGCAGCGCAACAGCGTGACGGAAGCATATTGGCTCTTTGGTGTCGGAAACTTTCTCAGTCTTCTATTCATGGCTCAGAGAGTCTATTCCAAATGCGTAATTCAGAAGAACCTACGCATAGAAGATGGTGAGTACTTTTCTCCGTCCTGGACTTTTGGTTATCAACGTCTGCTAATTGACTCAAAGCCTGTCTAGGTATTGCCTATGTGAGTGAGTTTACATCATCTTGCTATCCATTCCAACTAACTCGCCCAGGCGTTTTCCGTAACGATTCAAACATTAATCCTTCGTAAGTGTCTTGCATCCATATTGCCGTGGGATTATTCTATCATACTAGGTTACTAACATGACCTTGCTCTTTAACCAGGCGACTTCATCCGCGGAATAATGGGTACCCACGCCTGGGAAATGCCGATAACCAAGTTCGCAGACTTCGCACTAGCCTTATACCTTCTCCCGATCCTCTACAATCCTGTTCAATGCGGCACAAAGATGGCACTGCTTCTTGTCTATCGTCGACTTGCGCCGCAGAAGTGGTTCCATGCTATGGTCTGGTTCACGGGGTTTGTCGTGGTTGGATCTTCGTTCGCATTGACGTTCATCACAATCTTCCCTTGCAAGCCAACACGAGCCGCGTGGGATATCATCATTACCGACGCAACGTGTCTTGACCGACCTGCTATTTACAAAGCTACGGCCGCACTGGGAGCTGCGACGGATTTTATGGTTCTCGCGATTCCTATACCGGTGGTGATACCACTCAAGATATCCAAGCGGCAGAAGGTTGGATTGATCTGTTTCTTTAGCATTGGCGGAGTGTAAGTGAAGTACAAGGAGTTCAAAATGGTAGGCTAGCTAATTCATGCCCAATAGTACTGTCTTTACGTCCATCATGAGGCTTATCGCTCTCATCAAATCTATGAACACTGCAGACCAAACTTGGGGCGGTGGCCCAGTCCTTCTTTGGATGTAAGCTTATCCTTATTCTCTACAAAACTCCCTCTAATCTCTATTCTAGTTTTGCTGAGGCCAATCTTTCCATTATATGTGCCACTCTCACCACCATCAAGCCCTTTTTCAAGCACGTCTATCCCCGAATACTCGGTACAAGCAACTTAAAATCCGGTAGCGGTTTAGCTTTCTCAAATCCAAGCGCACAGCCAACCATCGGAGGGATATCTACAGGCGGCAATGTTAGACATGGTCATTACGAACGTTTCGACGACGGGCCCTTGTACCCTCTGCAGACAGTAACTAAAGCCGAGGCTTCTGGGCCGCATCAGGGTTCTTGCCATAGCCGGGGAGATTCTGGTTCTGAAAAGGCGATTATACAAACACGTACTATGACAGTAGCTTATTCTGATTGACGCAGGTTAGTTTGCTGATTATGCCAGTGTAAACCACCAAATCTGTTGTTTTCTATGTCTAGATTGACTCGGTGCGTCTGTTTGCAAAAAACTGTAAAGAGATATATAGAGAAGATAAATATTTCAACAACACTCATGGCAAAACACCGGAAGTTTTTCTATAAGAAATTTTTTCTGTTTTAATTAACGCAGGATCCCAAACATATTCAGCACGAGACAGAAGAGTTGGAGAAAATTTCAATATAGATGTCCTAAAACCACGCCGGCAGCCGGCATTTGTGCTGCTTCATAAAGCCCCATCTGCATGATATATACATGTCTTGAACACAAGACCCAGTTAATACTCCTAATGACTCTCATTTAAATACTTAGACGGCTATCTGCTGGTATCTACGACATAACGACCAGCAACATTGCCTTGTTGCATTAGGTCATACACATGCTGGAGTTCTGACAAGCCAACAACCCTACATTCCAAAGTCAGCGATATATGAAATGTTGATTTGAAAAACACTCACTTGTATGGTGCATGGATAAGACCTTGCTTGTAGAATTCGATCGCTTCAGCAGTATCTTGTCGGTTACCGACATAGCTTCCCTTGATGTTGATCTCACTGTGACATTCTATGGTTAGCTTTAATATGAAATCGAGCTGAGTCAGTGGATTACACATACCGAACAACAGTGTCGAAAACTGGTGCCTTGACAAAAGCATTGGCCGGTAGACCAACGCAGACAATAGTGCCCTTGCTCTTGACGTACTGGCTGGCTTGTTGGAATGGTGTCTCGCTAGCAGCCAGAAGCAGCACACCGTCGGGGCCCAGTCCCTCCGAAGCGTTTCGAATATCGGCGACAATATCCTGGGATGTCTTGAAGTCGACAAAGGTATCAGCTCCAAGCTCAAGACAGACCTTGCGCTTCTCCTCGCCGCCATCGAGGGCAGTCACACGCAGGCCCATGGCCTTGGCATACTGAATAGCAAAGACACCAAGACCGCCACCAGCTCCTGCAATGACTACACTTTGTCCGGGACGGACGTTGGAAGCCTTGAGCGCCTTGTATACGGTCAGGCCGGCGCATAGAATCGGCGCTACACCGGCGAGGTCACACTCCTTGGGGATGCGCGCGACGTGTGCTGCTTTGCCGACGGCGTATTGTTGGAATGAGCCGTCAACTGTGTAGCCGGATAGCGAGGCTGAAGAACAAAGAGACTCGTTAGACTGTCGACACTGCTCGCAGCTCATGCATGAACCGTGCAGCCACTTGAGACCTACGTGATCGCCAATCTCAACGTCCTTGACGAGCTCGCCTCGTGCCACTACGACGCCCGCGCCTTCATGTCCTCCAACCAAGGGTATCTTGGCTGGAAGCGGCCAATCGCCATTGACAGCGTGGAGATCTGTGTGGCAGACGCCGCTGTACTTGATGTTGATCAAGACCTCGTCTGAAGCTGGTTTGGGAACGGGGATCTTCTTGTATTGAATTCCTATTCGAGTGAGTCATAGTTCTCAATTGATGATGTGAAATGTACTTACGACCGCCTCTTTCCTCCAAAACCTGCGCCCATTGCTCATTCGGGATGGTAGGACTCGCTGTTGTGGCATATGCAGCGGTCTTGGCCAATTTGCTGTTGAGGCCCGTGGTGATGCTACTGGTGCTGGCGCTTACGCGACTGTTGGGGTTGTGGCGGGCGCATGATTGACCACTGGAGCTTGCACAGCTTGCGCAGAGGGTCTTTTGACTAGAGGTAAAAGTTCGACAGCTAATTCTAGTTTGTGTTGCTGCTGAGCATGCGATGAGTGCTGTGTTGCGTGTGGCTGATCTTCCTGTTCGGAGGATACCGCTTCTCATCAAACTGTTTGTTGAAAGCATTGCGATTGGTGCTGTGAACAACTGGGTATAGGATGTTACGAATCAATTAGATATAGTATTGTGTTGAAATATATTCGAAACTCTACATATCTATACAGCAGCGTGCTTCTTCAATTTATACTACAACCACTGGTCAGCTCACTCCCATTTCCCTCCCGTGGTGTCATGAGCCGGAACCTGTTCTTTTCTATCAGATCATATCATATCATATTGCAAAAACTCAAATGGACCCAGGCTACCGGAGTTAGGGAATTGGCTTTCACTCCAGTCTAAGCGTAACGCTATAGCTTTATCCGCGGAGAAGCAACATAGACTTAACCCCGTGGGGTCAAACCAAGTCTCGTGATTTCTCTATGACTGTGCCTCAGATGTTTGCTACCCCCACTGTGGAATCTCTACCCATTTCATAACAGAGTGAGCCGATTCTGCCATAAGAGGGCAATGCCGTAGTGATGGGGTGTCATCATATAGCTACCAACAAAGGACTTTGGTTACCGGCTCCCCCAATGCTCCAAAGGATAAATGGCAGAGCAGGGTATTGTATGTGTCTCATGTTATACCGCAGCTGTTTCTCCGAATCTATCACCCGTTTCTACAGAGTACTCTTTCTCAAGAACACAGCCAGAGATGAGGATTAGTAATGATATCCACACCATGATCCAAGATGGAGACTCAGTAATTGATGTGTCAGATTTCGCAAGTGTGGTTGGCAAGAAAAGTAGGTTGCAATTGGGATTATCTCCATCATATTCAAACAAGCGAAGCGACAACACCTACGCCGTTGCAGTCATATAATTCATAGTTCTTCGATACAGGACCCAATATTATTCTCAGATAGTATGCGAAGCGAATTAATGATTGGGCCTCGAATTCTCGGCCCGAAAGCAGGACTGCCGGTATAACTTCAGCTGAAATGTTTAGATTTTCGGCACTTCTTATGCTAGATACCGTCTTCAACTTAGACCCCGATCCCCACTATCAGCAGATGGGTATTTCAATTCACGCGAGGCTATGGAGTAGGTATTAGCATTGCAGTAGGGACTTGTAGAGAAGCTGGGAAGTCTGTTTAATATTCTTCTACATGCTCTTCCTATGCTTACACCGAGTTCCATTTTGTTTTCTTCAAATGAGCCGATACCACCACAAGGAATAAAACTCTATTCGTAATGCTCTATGGTATAATGTCTGTGTATTTCATTTGATAAAAGCGTGTGACTAGACCTCCTCTGCATTGTCTTCCATTATTTCATTCCGCGAATTGTTACATGTAGTATTTCTGGTAAGGATATGTTAAAGTGTAATGCTGAAGTCATCTTAGCACTGGATAGGGGATAGTACAAAAGAATCGAAACTATCGAAAACCTGCATTACACCAAATCAATAAACCACCCATAACAACCCTTGTCGTGACAATCTACGGAGTAGAACGTCAAGTGTCTGCCAATCGAGGCGCAGCTCAGCCACAAGGCACTCTTCCAATTTATTCATTAATCAGCTATGGCAACTCAGCTGAAATATCAACTCCCGAATAACCTCGCAGTACTAACTCGAGAGCGATAATTTGCAAGCCGCTATGGAACCCTTTGATACAATCGGAAATGCAGCTCCTCGAGAGAAACAACCCCTTCTATCGTCCATAGTCTATGAAGCTGCACGAGAAGCCTTTCAACTAGTGACGCAGGGACTATACCAAATCATCTGTATGATTGCAGCCTATACCTTGGTCCTCGTTGTGCAGATAAGCCCGAATATGACAACTTTCTATTTGTTCTTTCGTCTTGCGCCAAGTTTCCTCGAAAGTCACTGGTACCTTGTCTGTTTTATCTCCATCACAGCAACCTATATAGCTAGATGTATCTTCTCACTGCTTCTTACTTTATTGAACAGTTTTGCAGAGAAGACGTGGGGACGTGCATATATGAGAAGGCTTCCAAAGTGGATGGCTTCACGCGATCTCAAGCGAGCCACGCGTGACCTGAGATCCTCATTCTCCGACGTTCCTTCAGCTTTCTATTTCGCTTGGAGCTTGGTAAATGGCAAGCTAAATCGTTCCTCAACACGAATCTGTCCCCTTTGCAAGAACCTCGACCCCGACCGTACATACATCTCTTTCGGTCAAGAGCTTGCACTTCCTTACACGGATCTTCGAGCAAACCGACGACATTGTACCACTTGCGCAATTCTTGCCACCGCAGTCGGGAGACTTATTCCAATTACCGATAGCTCATCGCCATTCTTTTATCAGTGGGAGGGCTTTCATCCCCGGGAAGAGATTTATTTGATGTGGAACGGAAGAGATTCGTCAGTTCGAGTCGAGAGAGAGTATGTTACCAGTTACTGGCCAATCCTGAGCTTTTATTGTATTGAGAAACAACCGGGCCTTCCGATAATATCCTCCCCAAAGGCCTGTATTGATGATACGACATCTGAGACGAGTTTGCACTGGATTCAGTCATGGTTGACCAAGTGTACCATGGAGCACGAGTACTGCAACAGAAAAGAGCCGAAACCATTTCCAGACCGCGTTCTTGATCTGGGTTCAGCTTTAGACGCGACGATTCGGTTGGTGGAAACACAAAATCAGCCAGGATACTACGCTTGTTTAAGTCATACCTGGGGATCTGTTCAGCCACTTCGAACTCTGAAGGGAAACGTGGAATCGTTCAAGGCTGGAATACCTATCGATCTGCTGCCAAAGACATTCAAAGAAGCAGTTGCTATTTGTCGCCGTCTCTCGTTAAGATATCTTTGGATAGACTCGCTGTGTATCATCCAAGACTCACCAGAAGAATGGCAACAGCAATCGTCCAAGATGGCAACTATCTTTGAGAATGCATTTCTTACGGTTGCTGCTACGAAGGCAAAGGGTCATCAGGAAGGCCTGCACCCCGAAGAGCAGGAGAAAAACGTCTGCTTGAACCGCATCCCGGCGTTTGATTTGGGTAATGGCGTTGTGGTTGATATTTGGGCACGCCTTTCCTACCCAAACAATAGCGCAAACATCCAACATTGGCATACAAAAAGTCTTGACGCCAGCAGGGTTGAAGATCAATGGCCCCTCCTTACACGCGCGTGGGTCTTTCAAGAACGTCTTTTGTCACCCCGTATGCTTCACTTTGCGAAAAGAGAACTAGTGTGGGAGTGTCGAACATGCGTTTTTTGCGATTGTGGCATGAGGCATGATGAAAAGAGCGACGATTTGGAGTTTCGAAGACTGGTCAGTAGGCAGTCGATCAAGACTAGCGATGTCACACCGATGCAGTTGCGACACCTCTGGTATGCCATCGTTGAGAGATATTCTCATGTCATGGGGAATCTTAAAGTGGAGAGTGATGTCTTTCCTGCTCTATCCGGCCTCGCAAGTCGAATATCAGGTCTGCTCGGCGACGACTATGCTGCTGGACTGTGGCGCGGAAATATGGTTGAGGGCCTTCTTTGGACGCGTGGAACTGGCTACGATCACAAAGTCAGGGGCAAACCAAAGTCATGGCGTGCACCAAGCTGGTCATGGGCCTCAATAGTAGGCGAAATATCCTACAAACACAAGGCACCATCTCTTTTCAGTACTGAACTTCAAGAGATATACGCCAGTATAGTGGATGTGAGATGCAAATTCACGGGTTCACACAAAACAGAAGCTGTTTCCTCAGCTGTATTGTTGCTCTCCGGCTGGGTTTCGTATGCTACCATACGAATCCGCCGCACAGAAAGGTACTACATGTGGGGAACTGAATACGATGTGCCAACAGTTGTGAGCCAGACTTATAGTCTGGAGTAGCATCGTCGTAATGGATGGGATGTATTCTATCCTGATCATCCTGAGGATATAGTCGATGGTGATACAGTCGCTTGTGTGAGGCTAGCAAAGATTGGGAGGCATGATTGGTATATGGTATTGGCTAGAGAGTCCTCAGCATCGAGCTTTTACAAAAGGCTGGGTTTATTGGAAGGAGAGCATGTGAAGTGGGCTTGGACGTCACCAACGAGCTGGCGTAGGAGGGCCGAGGAGAGATATCATGAAGTCAAGGAGACGCTGCGGATTGTATAGGCAGTAGATCAGGGGGTGAGATGTACTTTATAGACAGTCTAGGGTCAATACTTTCAGTGTAAATATGTCTTAGGAAACCAATTCAATATTCGATATGCTCCCACTTAAACTATGATCTTTAGTTTCTGGTTTGCGTTTAAGCCTCAAAAATTCATTAATATACCAACCAGATAGAAGTCCAACATTGTCTCCCACAGAACCCAATGGCGAAGGGTTAGCTTACCTGTCCTAGTTGGAAATTGTGCTCTTCCATCAAGTCTCTCGCCTCAATCCTCTTGATACTTTTAAGATTGATCACTAACTTGTTCAATCGATATGCATACATTGTCGACAGTTGACCGTTGAAGCCAAATCCACTCGATCTCGCACGTGGGTGGGTTCTCCATGTTTGTTTGATTTCAGTCTTACGAGCATCTGAAACGAAGTGGCTAATTTTTTATTTTCCTCAGGGGTTCATGTGTATGTTACCCGATCAAGCCTTGCAAGGATGAGAATCCTCTAAGAAATTATCTTGACGGTCTAATAGGATTAAAGAGTCTGAGATACGAGCGAAGTTATCTAGAATGGATAGATGGGCCAAAACAATTAAACGATCAAGATCTACATATATTTCAACTTTTGCGTTGATCGCGAATGTTGGTTACTTGCTCACTCAATAGGTCTGGGTTACTGATATGAACCCATTGGTGCCTCTTTGCTATAGGATGAGGCTCAACACCAAGACTCGATCACTCTTCGAGATATCCATATCACACCTTGCAAGGGTTGCCATATGAAGGATTGTGGCGTCTTGAAAATCACAAAATAGAAGGCAGTAGGTCTGACAAACAGTTCTTCACCCCTGCGTCAAATCAAAAACATAACCTTACCTGAATCGTCATCATCCTTACCTGAGCGTGCTGGCATCCGCTCGTCTAACTGGAGAAATCGCCAAGAGATGCCTGGGCTAACTGTGTTGTATAATTGAGAAGAATATTCAGGGTCAAGACGACCATACTGAAATAAATCACCGAGTACAGTCCAAAGAGACTAGGAGATTTACGAAGGATTCAGTGACATCAGCATCGGAGCACTTCTTCGACTCCTAGGTCTTACCCTTTGGCTTTTACTTAATGAATCTCTGATATTGCATAATTAGAATTCGTGGTCATATCAAGTATATAATGCTGTGAGGACTCCAACGATATAGTGGTCATCAGCAAACAAAAGTCCAGCCCCAACACCAAGCATCCACATCACATACTTCACAATGGGCCGCTGGGTACAGCCTATACTAGTGACCGTTTCGGTCTTGCTTTCTCTCCCCTCTATTGGAACTGCACATCCTACCAGTAACCATAGAGAGCTTCACGCAAAGGCAGCCGTCATTCCACCAGCTCTGTCTCCCAATGCATACAAACGCCAAGATATTCCAGAGCCTTTCATAACCCCCATCCCAGCTCAGAAAGAACTTGAAGGTGTCGAGACAGCAGAGCCTACCGCTACTGTTCCTTTCGAGGCACCCATCCCTGCTGGAGACCCTAATGACTGGCGCTCTATTAACTGCGAGTCTGATGGTGTCAAAGACCACACCCAGTTTGGCCCTGATCGCTGGAAGAACGTTGATGCTGGGGATGCTTGGAATGCTGTGATTGATGGCTGGAAGACCAACTTGACTGCTGGTCGTCAGCAGATGCACTTTGCAAACAATGTAAGTTTAAACGGATCACCAGAGGGTGAGTGAAGATTGACTTTGATAGGTTTCCAACTTCTTCAACGGACCTCAGGACATGTTCTGCGAGACTTTTAGTGACGAAGGAAGTGGTTGTGAGGATCTCAATCTTCAGTGCCATTCTGTTAGCCACCCTGCAGGTTACTTTATCTTGCACTCTTTCGAGAACATCTTTGCCGTAAGTCCTTTACTTTCTTGAGATGAAAGATTGATAGAGTTTGCTTACCGTCTCACTAGATGCATTCTAACATCTGGGGCGCTGTTGGTGACGCTGTTCGAGATAATGACATTGGCGCTATTGCTGATGAGTTTGGCAAGATCCCTCCTAAGCAGGGCGGACTTGCTACGTCCATCGCGATTGATATTGCTCTTATGGCCTGGGGTATTGTTATGGGACCTGCTTGGAATAAGTGTAAGACTATTTTTTGAGTGATTTGAAGGCGTAATTACTGATAGAAGCTGCAGTGATTGGTCCCAAGTTCAATGATAATACTGATGCTGGTACACTCAAGGATACGACCAATGATCTTGTCAAGAACTCTATGACTCTCACAAAAGATCTCCTGAACGGTAGAGCGTGAGTGATTATCCTGAGAGGGTTGAAGGATGCCGTACTGACCATGAGTGCTTGTAGCCAGGATCAACTTGGCGTCCAGAATGGCCTTACTGCCCAGATGCAGGCCCTAACTGAGGGCTGGAAGGACGGCGTTCTTGAGACTCAAAAGTGGCTCTTTGGTGGTTCTGAGGAGGGCTACAATCAGCTCGGTGCAATGATCTCAGACGCATCTATGCTTGGTGACAACTGGCTCCTCGACCGAGGCGAACACGCCAAGCAAGTCAAGCGAGCTATCAACGCCTTTCTCATCCCCATGGCCTGGCAATACTCTCCTGATATCATCATTCCCTTTATTGCAGAAGCCGATGTCGCTTGTGACGCGGATCCCGGTTGGAACAAAGAGGCAAGCTTCACCACCATGGCTCAGCACTGGATTGATGATGCTGCCTTGAACGACGGTCGATTTTGCCACGACGGAAAATCTTACTGGCTTCTCGGTGGCCGTGATCGCTACACTGTCTGTGACAACAAGAGCGGAGACTCTGACTGTGGCGGACTTGCACTCCCCCCTGGGTTCCAGTCCTTGGCTGAGAAGAAGTTTACCGATATTTCACTCGACAATGTTATCAAAGGGTATGTTTTACTAACTTTACTCCAACCGTCTTGCTTCTGACATGAATCACGCAGATCCCTCAACTCAAAGGCCGCCAATGGTGGTAAGAATGGCTTCAAGCTTGACATGGGTAGCGAACCTAGTAGAGAGGTCCTGGAAAGTCTTGCGGGCAATGGCATTGAAGCTGCTGGTGTTTTTAACATCCCGATTTGTTCCATGGACGAGGCCATTGAGAATTACTACCAGTGGTACCAGGATGATCACCCAGACATGACAAACTTTCCCTGCAACCCTTGATTTTATTTCCTACTTGCAGTCAATTTTATCATAGGCTTTATCTTTCTATGTAGTTTGACTTACTTAGGAGACTACTCGCTATTAAACTGTGAGTTTAACGGGGGATATCTATTTTGTTATGTATGGTCTAACCTTATTTTATCTTAACTATTTATTAAAGACATATATGTCTAGAACTTGGCAATCTAAGAGTCACAGGTTTAAATTCTGTTAGATGCCATAAGATTCCCTCAGTTATGAAAAGGGAACTCGATAATAGGAATTACACCCTTGCCTATCAAGTTATAAGGGTAAGTGTTTTGTGATACAGCGTGCTTTAGGTGCTTAGTGGCATTAAGCGTATTAAACACCTCTAACTAAGGCTACAGTTTTACATTTTGGTTCAGCGGTTACTGCAATGAATTCAATCTCCTTTTACTATAAAAGAAACTGTTGTTATAATGCCAAAATGACTTATCACAACTGGGGGCATCACATGACCCATGACCTGGGGGCCAAAAGAAGCCAGTCAATATGTTACAGTCGCTTAATTCCTCAGCCTAAACTTCACTTCTACAATTATCTGCATCTAACGTTTATTGCCTCACCTAAGGTTCTGACCATTTTTACCCAAGTTTTATCTACTTGAGCCATAAAAGCTCCTGCGCTGCGGGGTTAAATAACCATGGTCTCCCTTAATCTTAAAAAGCTGCCTTATCCCCTTGGAAAGACCGATGATGATATCAGGAGAGATCCCAAGTTATGTCGAATATGCTGGAACCTCTACGGAGGATCAGCCTCAACTGCTATCCCCTTGGCCGGTATAGTCATGCACGAAAACTCAGGTTCTATCAACGCAGCCAGGGCGGCCAAGGCTGGTAACTTGGACGAAGCGCCTGATTGGGCAGGGCGAGGGCGTATTGATTATGCCTCATGGGAGATCAGCATTTATCTCCCTGATATCCCGGGTTCGGCAGCGGGAGCTTGTACTTCCTGCTTGCTCCTTCAGCAGGTTTTGATGAAACTCACTAAAGGAACCCTGGACTACAGCGACCTCGAGCTTTGGCTAAAAGTTGTATTCTGCAAGGGAAACGTTCTAAGGGTGAATCTTATCCGAGGAAGTCCTCCTGATGATTTTGACATGTTCTCTTCGAGCGGAGGTGCTGAAGGAGACCTTATTGAAAGTTATGAGATCTACACTTTACCGGGTAAGACATACAACTCACAGACTAGTGTCAAGTGACAAACCAAGGCTCATTATAATCTAGGTTCTCCATCTCCATGGCCGACGATTGGCTCTTCAATGACGGTGGAACGACCTGATTGGAGTCTACCACCCGAGTTCGGTGGACTTGCAGGGCATATAGAACTGGATCCGTCGTCTCAGTCATCCTTCAATAGGGTCAAGGGGTGGATAAAGACTTGCAAAGAAAAGCACACAGTCTGCTCTGAAGCTGAGGCCTCAACGACACGGCGACTTCCGAAGAGAGTGGTTGATATCGGACCTGATACAAACGATGGAATTCATATTCTTGAGCACGACAATTCTAAGCAGCAAGTGAATGAGCCGTATATTGCGCTATCTCATTGCTGGGGAAGAACTCAACATTTGGTGTCCTTGAAATCAACCCTTGACCAGTGGAAACAAAACATCCCTTTTACTCGTCTTGCAAAAACATTTCAGGATGCTGTCATAATTTCAAGGGAACTAGGCATTCGATATGTGTGGATAGACTCACTTTGCATCGTTCAAGATGATGCGAAAGATTGGGAAACCGAAGCAGCCAAGATGGCCTCTATCTACAACGGCGCAGAGCTAGTCCTGGCAGCGACTGGTTCGTCTGACGGTGCTGGTGGTTGTCTATTCCAAAGGGAACCGTTCGTGACAGTTTCTGGAACATTCCCTGATGGTCGGCCCTTTGAGGTTTATGGACGCAAAGTAGGGAAGCATTCTGTCTTTGGCTGGAATACCGACCCCAATGTGTCGAAAGGCTCTGCAAATCCCATTGTTGGAACGAGACTGAGCGATGTTCAAGACCACCCATTGATGACGCGAGCCTGGTGTTTTCAGGAGAGACTTCTGGCAACTCGAATTCTTCACTACACCAAGAGCGAGATGGTATTCGACTGCCTCTCATCGATGGAATGCGAGTGTGGTGCGCTTGAAAAACACGAAGACGATCCATTGGTACCGGCTCGCCGTATTATCAAGACAGGCCACAAGTTCATCAAAGGGACAAAGAGCTTTAGGAGTACAAATATTCGACCGGCTCTTCCACTTGGAGGAGAAGCCAAAGAGTTCGTGGAGCACCATGAGCTCTGGCGCGATCTGATTGTTCAGTATTCTCAGAAGCAAATCACCAAAAAGTCGGATGGTCTACCTGCTGTTGCAGGGTTAGCCACAGAATGGTCGAACAAGCAGACTGGCAGATACCTCGCGGGTCTATGGGAGAAAGATTTACTCAATGGTTTACGCTGGATGCCTGATGAACAAGACTCTGGCGAGGATCCGGAGGCGCCTGATACGAGATTTCCAAACGCTAAACCAGAATTCATCTCGCCGAGTTGGAGTTGGCTCAGTGTTCATCGTGGGGTGACCTGGGGACTCGAGAGCTTTGAAAGTGATAAGTTCTTTGTCAAAGCTGACCTTGATCGATCTGAGTGCCCTCTCAAGGGACACAACGTTTTCGGAGAAGTCACATCAGGTTATATCTTTCTTACAGGCAGGATCATGCCTGTGAATTTTTCCATTCAGGGAAACATGGTATTTTTGAAGAAGCCAGGCCACAGCACCAAGAAGCACTTTGAAAGACCAGATAGTCTGTTTCGTCTGCGAAAGCTACCGAGTAACGAACTATTCTGTCTGCGGTTTTGTACAAGAATGAGTACGAGAAACGCATACGATGATGATACGGCGTTGGTGTTGGCCAAGGTAGATGCAGAGACTCTGAAGCAGCAGCCAAAGAAAGTACAAGAATCTGGAAACGTTTACCAGCGCGTTGGTTATATTACCAATTACATGACCAAGGCTTGGAATCATCAGCGAGATTCGAAGGAAATAGGGATGTTTATTATCTAGTTTGCCTATAGATTAGATGACAGTATAAGGATCGGCAGAATCGTTTCTTGATTGAGGCATAGTGTGAAAGGCGATGACATATCCCGGGTAAGGACAAGACATTGTGGCCGAGATTCTTCGGTTCATGCAGGGAGCCCACAATACAGATCAGACGGCAGGGTACCAGAACGATAATAGATGAGACATGACCCGCGTGGTGCTTGATAGGCGCCAAGGAGGGTGATGCTGGCTTTAAAGACCCTGTATATCTAGTCTGGGAGATTTGGATCCTCCTATTAAACCCTCCTGTCAAGGGTTCATCTAACTAGTCATCTTTACCCACAATAGGCCAAAGCTTGCGGGTACGAGATCGAATTGCGTGTGCAGATGATCTCGACGGTATGTCAACCTTCGGAAACCGAGAAATGACTTCCAGATCTTGTGGTGTTGCTTGTCTTTTGCTGTAGTTATTCAAAGAGTTATGTCTGAGTAACCGGGAACTTGTAAAAGGAGGATATTGTGCCGTAAGCCTCATCAAGCCTCGATTTTAGTTTTTCTCTGCCGCTTTTGCTTCATCCTCCGATTCGTGTATTTTGTATCTGCCGCTGCGGCACGTTGATCATGGCTGCTGCAAGGAAACCCGAGGGCTTGGAGCCTTGGGGTCAAGCCGGCCTAGTCTTGACGATCACTAACCAGGGGCTTCAGTAATCGGAAAATGCCCCTTCCAACTTTCTAATAAGAATCAAAGTTCACGGCACTCGTTTGTGTCTTTTGACTGGAATTCTCGTTTCTCGATCAAGCTCTGTCTACAGCAAAAGCTTACTCTCAGCCATGGACAATATTCCTCCTGGTATTACTGTTTACAACCTCCCGCCTAGTCCCCCAAACTGGGATCGGGTTGGTGTCTTTTATGTTTCTTTCTGTGCGATATGGACGACTCTAGTGTTTGCCGGAATGGCTTTCTGCTGGATCAACCGTCACAACCCCATCCTTAGGCTTCGTGGTTTGACACTATCATTCTTTGCTATTATCTTCTTACATCTTTATTGGATCCTGGGACAAATCACGTATCCCATAGGCGCTACTATGCCTCTTGTGCTAGCATACGATGTGCAGTACTACTTTATGGGTATCTGGTTTCCTCTCGGCATCGCTCTCTTTCACGCGTCAAACAGTCGTTTTCTTTATGTTGCCAAAAGGCAAAAGAAATTCACCAGCCATCATTTGCAAATGAGAACCGGTTGCAATGGCTCTCGGTCATCGTGGCTCTGCCGTCTCAGGAACATGGACTATACCAAGAAGATTATGATCTTTATCGGCTTTGGAATGGTCTTTCAGGTAAATCCTCGCACTTCCAATTCTGTCCACACAACTAACGAGACACCAGGTCCTTTTGACAGTCGGCATGTGGCTGGCATGCCGCAAATATCATCCCACTTTTGGCATTCCTGGCACTGAGCTCCGTGGCGCCACGCTTCTAGAACAACTCGTCGACCTAGGCCGGGGCTGGGAATGGTGGCCCTCTGTTCTTTGGCAGGTTATTTGGACCTGGATCGTATGTCTTTCAGGGTTATAATCTTTTTCTCACTTTTGCTCACCATTTTGCAGGTTGCACCTATACTCATCTGGCAAGCTTGGGGTATTCGTGATACCATGGGATGGCGAACACAAACCATAGGCTGCTGTATTTCCAAGTCAGTAAATACCCTTGGTTTGATATAGTCTTACTAACAGAAGACTTTCAGTCTGCATGCAACGCCCATGTTTCTGGTTGCAAGCTATGTGCCCGCGTTCGCAAAAGTCAACACGTACTTTTCTCCCAGTCAATGGTAAGACACTTGGTGATGTAACGAGGTTATAGTTACTAACCAGAAGTAGGATACATCTCTCGGTCTTGATGTTTGAAATCTTTGCCGTTTTTGTCCCTGCTTTCCAGATCATCAAGCAATGGGCTCTCGTCAAGCGTGCCGCTGACTCCAACACTAAATGGGAACTTGGATCTGAAACAACTCTCCAAGCTGATACTCTAACGAGCCGAAAACTCTCTTCTAACCCTAGTATGGCCGAGAAGGGAGGTGTACTAGATTATTCTGACGAGAGCTTGGGAGATCGACTGCTGACGATGACTGCTCTCAATCATGCTCTCGATGACAATCCCGGTCCTCTTCAAGACTTTTCAGCTCTGAGTGATTTCTCTGGAGAGAATATTGCTTTTTTGACGCGGCTTGCGAGATGGAAGGCATCCTGGCATGCACAACCGGATAAGGAGCAGACCCTCCAAGCATACAACCGCGCACTCGAGCTTTACGCTGTTTTTATCAGTCCCAGAGACGCCGAGTTTCCTCTCAACCTCTCATCCCCAGATCTCAAGTATCTCGAAGATATGTTCGAGAAAGCTGCGCGAACCCTATTGGGGGAGGCTCGTGTCAACCCAGCCGTGCCTTTTGAGGCGCCCTCAACTGCTGGATCAGGATCAACAGTGGCGCCTTCGTTTGAGAGCATTTCTAGCAAGGCCCATTATACGGGTCAAATTCCTGAGGGATTTAGTCCTGCTGTGTTCGATGCGGCAGAAAGTCACATCAAGTATCTTGTTTTGACAAATACTTGGCCAAAGTTTGTCAAGGAGATGCAGTCACGGAGACGTTCTAGCGATACAGAACGAAGTGACTTTACGGTATCGTCAGGGGCAACGGCTGTGAGTCGAGCATCCAGCAGGATAATGAAGATGATCCGTTCTTTCGTTTGATTTTTATTCATTCATTACACAATACTTTTCATAATTCAGAAAATATCCCGTTTAGCTTGTACTTATTCGACAGCTTCGACATGCCAAGTATAATATGATTTCTTTTCTAGTATATATCTTCTAGCTATTAGTATTCCTAATACAGTATTATATTGAAAGAGGGGTCTCTCCCTTTACCTTGAATCGTCAACTTGAACTGAGTGTGTCATTTTCGAACTTAAATATTAGAGATGAAGCTGCTATCAAGTCATATCAAAACGATCGCTGCGTCTATATCGTTCATACCCTGACATATTTTGGTTCCAGATCGGCGCACCGACAACTTGAAGAAAATCAGCTGCAGTTCTTTTCTTCTTATCCTCCATGTCTTCATTTATTCCTGCTTCCAGCAGTAGACCCGCAATCTGATAGAGCTTGAGCTCTTCCACATCGCCTGTAATATCCCGGCTTTTCTTCACTCTCCCCATCGCTATCGGGTTGCGAACAACACACGTTATACCAAGCAGTGATGCTAGGTGCAAAGTATTAAGTCGAGGTGTTGATTTCTTCTTCTTATTATTTGGAAGAAAAATGATGTCGGTTATTTCCTCAAGCCCGTAGATCGGATTGCGTTTATTGACAGAGTCAACTTGTGTAGTATTTGCAACTATTCCTATTATAACTGTATAATGGACGGCTGGTTATGAGTATCCTGAAATTTTGAAGGTTCGATTTGTTAGAGGATAATATTTCCGAGAACTTGTCCGTTAGAATGGTAATAGATTTCTCATCACATTCGTCCAGACCATCGAGAACGCAGGTAATGGTTCCAGCAGCAGGATCTCGAATTATATCGGTAACGATCTGCCAAAGGCACTCGATTGAGTTGGTAGCAAGGACAATTCTTGTACTGCCGTTGACTGTTTCAACCTTTTCCAGCCCGTGATGCATAAGATTGGGCCGTAACCTGCAAAGTTGCCATATGAGACCCCGGAGAACAGCTGTTGCGGAATTGCTGTTGATATTTCCATGGTTGCAAAAGAAGTAAATAACCGTATCGGTGGTCATACACTCAGACAGCCGCTCCAGCTGCTCGGTGAGATATATAGCCATCATGGTTTACCTTTGCCTGGACCGCCTTGGAAAACGGGACCTCTAGAGTTGCCAGCGGCTGAGAGCCATGAACGGTAAGTAGGCATTTTTGTGATTTAAGTATACGTTTTGCTCACTCGGCGATCTTTTGTTGTTTTAAGTGAAGCTTGATCTTCTCTAGGGTCAGTAACAAACGGGATGTCTAAAAAGTTTGACTCATGATGTTTGAAGTTGCGTGAATATTCCAATGGGTGATGGGAGGGTTTGGTAGCCCAAGGTAATAGTATGAACCTATGAAGCGGTTAGCTCAGTCAGTAGTCAGCGGATAGAAAACTCACTTTGAATCTCGAAAAGCCACCAGACACAATTGCTCTCGGTGCAACGTTTCAAAGTGGTCTTTGATTTCCTGATTGTTGAGCTCCGCATATACTCCTAACAAACCATGTTGGGTAATGGTATGTTTGCCACTGTTGTCAACCCATTCAAGTTGCGTTAGGATTCTGTCAATGATCATGTGGCAGTGGAACAAGATCTGCTGTTGTCCATCATTGTCATTGATCGAATGATTCAGTTCGATTTCTTTGGCTAGTTTAAAAAGACTCTCCAACTGCTCAACCCGGTTTGTGACCGAGTTTGAATCGAAATCAAGTCGCCGAAAGAACCGTATAGCTTCATCTGTTGTCCCTGCAAGCCGGGATTCTGCAGTAGAAAGGCCGAATTCTTCGCTCATGGTGCTTCAGATTCAGCTACAAACTCATAACCAGACTCAAAGTCGTTCTGAATCGCCTGTAGTTATTTATACCATGGGTATAAAGATGACGCACGCATACGTGGTAGATCAAAGATGTGCCGCAAGGGAGGCCTTGCTCAAGACAATAAGACGACTATTTTTAATACTTCCCAAGTTCCTCAACCAACGAGAAGAGACTATCATAGGTCTGACTGTCTGACTGTTCAGCCCAGGCAGAATTATTATCGAGTGGTAGATTCAAGGGCATAAGATGGGGCTTTTCGTGTAAGCTATATTTGTGACGCGTGACATTAAAGTACGAGGTCGATAGACAATGAAGAAGACTAAGAGATCCTGTCTATAGATAGAAACAAGTTTATACGTTGCTTCTCTATTCGTAAGCAGTACATAGCGAAACCTGTACATAGCATATTCATGTCTCAAAGCTAATCCTGATCCTCCAAAGCAGCGGCGCATTCCTCAATCATCTGCTGTGCTCCAGGAAGTGAAATATACTTCTTTGCCTGTTCCATCGTGGCATCTATAGCCCCTGCATCGTCCATTTCAGCTACAGGTCCCTCGACACGTTTTTCAAGCAATTTCCACTTCCATTTTCCGTCTTCTTCGACCCAGTCCGGGAGTCCATCACCAACATTAAACCTCCAGTACTTCTTGGCCATTGGCTTAGGGGCAAAAGAATTGATGAGAGAACGGAAGAGAATATTGGCGACTTCACTGTTAGCGGCAACGCCAGCCAGAGAGTCAGTGAACTGGGGGAGTTTGCGAACATCTGGCATCGAGTCGGCCGATGCGATACCTGTACCAATACTGAGGAAGCAATTGGTAGCGCGGGCTGGACCAAAGACAGCCAGGACCTCATTCCAAAGCCTGCAGTCCGTCAGTTTACGGTGCCAATCCTCATGTACATATGGAGGACCTACCATCCCAAGGGGTTGTTGGCTTGCAGTCCACCATCGAGGAACTCATAATTTCCAACCTTGAGCGGTACAAAATACTTCGGCGCTGCCGAGGTTGCTCGAGCTGCCTCCCATAGCTTGATACCCGGCAGCTCAGACTTTTCTAGTGGGTTTTCATAAGATCGGAACAAAGTGGGAGCGTGGTTGTTTGCTCCTGTCTGCCGGGTTGCCATGACAAAGCTTTACAACTGTATGTCAGCTAATCATCCATTCGAAGCTGAAGCAGTCGATGGAAATACGAACACTTTGCAAGTCTTGGCAGATTCCTCATCTAGAAGTAGGACTTCATCGGGATCGCGTCCAAGGCGCTCTTGTACAAGTTGCTTGATGCACTTTTCAAGCTCAGTGGCGTCCCATTTAGCACCTGTCTTTATTATGCTGATGGTTGTCCATCGAGAGCTTGGGAATACGATGCCCATAAACTTCTTATACTGTTCAAGGCAGTCCTTGATAGTCATTTGAAGTCGACCCAGCATGATAGCGATAAAGCTGACCATGACAGTTAGCATCCAGCACATAGAACGAAGGTGATGCTTTCTTACCCTCCAGTACTAGTGCCGCCAATCATGTCAAACACCTCGCAAGGCTTTTTTCCCGGTGCATACTTTTGCATAACGGCGTCAAGATGCATGAGAGCCGCAACACCACGAACACCGCCTCCATCTATCAGAGTTGAGTCAGCAAAGGGTTCGTAGTTTGATGGAGTGGAAAAGACACACCGAGAGACAAAACACGGAGAGGCTTCTCGCCAGCCGATGTAAGCATCTCAGCTCGGAATAGCATATCTCGAGGAGGAGCAGAAATCTGCATTGAGTTTGGCAATATGGCATTATTGACTTCTTCGAAGACCTCCTGGATACTAAGAATCGTTTGTTTGGTCTGTCCATATCGAAGAGGATCTCTCGGGACTAGAGTGATGATGAATACAGGGCCGCATCAGATCTGACATGGCCAAACCCACCTGGAGCACCGATTTCCAGTACCAGATAACCTGTGCGGACTTTGATCTGCCATGCCTGGAATCTGGCACAAAGTCGAACTGCGATAACATTTCCCTCCTGCAGATAAGTAGGTTAATGGAGTGCGAAAGAATCATTGGACATAGAATCACCTACTTCGACAAGTCTGAAGATATCATGATCCTTTGGGAATTCAACTCCTTCTTCCTGAATACAAAGGTTAGCATACTCAATTGACGTTCTACATGAAGACATGTTTACTCACCCATCCAAATTCTTCACTCTGAAACCGGTTTCTGTGGCTCACCCAGACAAGCTCGATGCCGTCTTTGATTCTTGGCTGCTCGGAGTACTTGTTTTTCAGAATGACTATCTCGAACCAAGTCCAATTTCCGGCAAGAGGGTCATCACTAAAGCCTTGATCACGCGATTTGGCAACCAACTTCAGACTATGAATCCTCTTGATGGTGTCTGTGTCCAGCGGCTATAGCCAAGTTAGAGTGTCCATCAATAAGGTGAAGCCAATACGCACCTGAGTATGAAACCAAAGTTTATGCTCAATCTCTGGACCAACAGCAGTAAGCTCTTTCTTCTTGTGGCATGGAATTGTGTATGTTCCCTCAGCGAAATCGCTGGCACCAGTGGGAAGAACAGGCAACTCTTCAAGCTCGGAAGAGGACAGCATTTTGAATGATGGGCAAGTAATGTTAGACTAATGAGATAATGAGCAAATAGAATCTCTTGATGGGCACTATCCACGTACTTATAGTCATAGCAGTCACCTAAGACGCCACCCAAGATTAAAACTGGCAGTGCACAAGTGACAATATCGATACACGGTTCCAAGAGGTCTCGACTTAAATGAGTAACGAAAAGGCATGTGGCTGCCTGAAATACCGTTGATTGTCTTTCACCTTAAGCTTTTGTCTCAACTGCCACTAAAAGTCGGTATGTGCCTCTTTTGAACCTCAGTCTAGAAGAAGCCACATGGGGTTGTGGTGAGCTGAGCAGGTATAGCGTCCTCAGTACTGGCACCGAGGGCATTCATTTTAGTTGCGGTACAACTCAACCACAACAAATGTGAGACTCAAAGATGTTCTAGACCAACCCAACCCTGTCGTTGTAACTTGGGGGGTAGCTGCCAGTAACAGGATTTGTACTTACTAGCAGGTTTCTAGATTGGTTGTAAGTTCTCAGGCTGTTGTACGTGCTGATACAGGTTGACTGCCCAATTGTAAGTATTGCTTGCGGCTGGCTAGCACTGGTTTGGGAATCTAGGGGCTTCGGTTCAAGACGGTCATGTATACTCGGGTCCGGCACGGCACGGTACGACGAAGCAACCAAACCGGCATTAGCAGTGGGCGTGATTATTGATAGTCAACTTTAACTGATATTGGCCGGTTAAGTCTGTTTCTAGCTTCTCGGCAAGCCACGTTTAACCCGATGTGCGGCTGAATCGATAGCGGGTGATTCACCCACCTAGCTAGAATGTGATTATATACGAACGAATGCATCAAGCAGCTAATCCTTTTTGTTCGGACGGAATTCTAGTGCTTGTGGCTAAAGTCACATTCCTTGTATAAGCTGATTAGACTTACCGCTGAGTGAATGTCTTAAAACAAGACGAGCTTCAAAGCTGTGAAATGGTTTATGCACCTAATACCTTGCGTCCATGATTACCAAACGACTCTCATCGGGGGGATCTCAGCTGTGGTTTAAGGTGCCGGCTTTTATCTTCACTTATGTGAGGGCCGAGAAATACATCAAATATGCCAGGACTTTCAAGCGGCCAGTGACTAGGAAACCAAAGGCATCGCAGCTCCAGCTACCATTCCTCGATCATTGTGTTCTCAAGTGTAGCTTGAATGATGTACAAAAGCAATAACACCCTTTGCGTGACTACCTAAACTTAAGAGAGTCAAAGGCTCGGAGGCAAGAAAATGCACTCTGCCGGTATTGATATAGAGTTCCATATCCAAATGCGTGACTTGATCAACTCTCGCATATAAAGACTGCTCTCGATTTAAGGATTTCTCTTCCTTTGCCTGACTCTTTTAACTCAGAGCAAAGGCGGGTCTCGGATATGTGGTGTTGATATCTACCTATTGGTCCATGCTATTGATTTTCAATTACACCGAACAAACCAATCTAACATTTGGAAACAGCCTGGACTCTCCAACTTACGAAGTGATAATAGAAGCCCCTTGCATGTAATTGCGGTTCATGTCTAGCAATGAAGATTTCCATAATTCTATGATACTTAGGAGTAAGTTCTTTAGCTGCTTTTCTAGTGAATAAAATCTACTGAAGCGCGAAGTTAAGATTGACTTGTTTAAAAGTCCTGAACTTAGAAGGAGGCACGTGACTGACATATTGCAATTGTCTGTCTCCGCATTGGGTGGGGAAAACCTTGAACCCCACCAAGATTTTTACATGAAGCATTTGGAGGGGCAAAATTGATAACTTATCAATTTGACCTTGAGTAACACAATCCCAGCACCTTCGCTCTCATACGTAGTCAGCCCTTCGACGCCTCCATCTACAACTTCAACCGCCTTTGTCTACTCAAGAGAAATAAGTTCCGAAAGCTATATTCATCATGGCGACCGCCACCATGACCGTGACGGCCGCGCCGACCAAGAAGAAGCCTGACCTGGCCCCAGAGAGCGAGCGCTTCCTACGATGTTGCGCTGATGTCGCGAATGCCCTCATTGAGGATCATGAGGCTACAAAGGCCGGGCGCTCAACGCGCGATATCAACCTCAACTCCCTGCGCAACAAGCTCGCCAAGAAGCACAAACTCATGAACATCCCGCCCTTGACCGCCATCATCGCTTCCATTCCTGAGCATTACAAGAAGTACATCCTGCCAAAGCTCATCGCGAAGCCCATTCGAACATCTTCCGGCATTGCTGTCGTTGCCGTCATGTGCAAGCCGCACCGATGTCCCCATATCGCTTACACCGGAAATATCTGCGTGTACTGCCCCGGCGGCCCTGATTCCGATTTCGAGTATAGCACACAGTCATACACCGGCTACGAACCTACTTCAATGCGAGCCATTCGCGCGCGGTATGATCCATTCGAGCAGGCGCGAGGACGAGTCGACCAGCTCAAGTCCCTAGGTCATTCTGTCGACAAGGTCGAATACATCATCATGGGAGGAACATTCATGTCTCTGTCTGAGTCATACCGAAACGAATTCATTGCACAGCTGCACAACGCTCTTAGTGGATACCAAACTACCAATGTCGATGAGGCTGTGGAGGCTGGTGAGATGAGCAACGTGAAGTGTGTCGGTATTACAATCGAGACACGGCCTGACTATTGTCTACAGCCTCATCTTTCTGATATGCTGCGGTATGGCTGTACAAGACTCGAGGTTGGAGTACAGTCATTATACGAGGATGTTGCCCGAGACTCCAACAGAGGGCACACAGTTGCCGCAGTCGCAGAAACCTTCTGCCTGGCAAAGGATGCTGGTTATAAGGTTGTCAGCCACATGATGCCCGACTTGCCCAACGTCGGAATGGAGCGCGATATCGATCAGTTCAGAGAGTACTTTGAGAACCCTGCTTTCAGAACTGATGGTCTCAAGATTTATCCGACTCTGGTCATTCGAGGCACGGGTCTCTACGAGCTGTGGCGGACAGGACGATACCAGAACTACACTCCGAACGGCTTGATCGATCTTATTGCCAGGATCATGGCTCTTATTCCGCCATGGACACGTATTTATCGTGTACAGCGCGATATCCCTATGCCTCTGGTAACATCTGGAGTGGAGAATGGCAACTTGCGTGAGCTGGCGCTCGCTCGAATGAAGGATTTTGGAACAACGTGTCGCGATGTGCGAACGCGAGAGGTTGGCGTGAACGAGATCAAGAACAAGATCCGTCCCAATCAAATTGAGCTGGTGCGACGAGACTACGTGGCCAACGGCGGCTGGGAGACTTTCCTTGCCTACGAGGACCCCAAACAGGATATTCTCGTTGCCCTGCTGCGATTGCGCAAGTGCACTGAAAAGTACACTTACCGAGAAGAACTCACCGGCCAGCCCACTAGTATGGTGCGAGAGCTTCATGTCTACGGCACAGCTGTCCCTGTTCACGCTCGTGACCCACGCAAGTTCCAGCACCAGGGCTTTGGTACCCTGTTGATGGAAGAGGCGGAAAGGATTGCACTCGAGGAGCACGGTAGCGACAAGATCAGTGTCATCTCTGGTGTCGGAGTGAGGAGCTACTACAAGAAACTCGGTTTCTGGCTAGACGGACCCTATATGAGCAAGTGGCTGGATGGCCGCGAGCAGCCTGAATAAAGGGAGAGGCTGCAGGGTAATGAATAGCATGAGTACGATGAGACTGGAAATACCCTACGGCAGGGGACTTTGGCATTCATAGACGGCGCAATTGGGGTTAGGTTAAAGGCTGCAAGGATTTTGAACATTATCTTGTTTGTCTCCTGGTTGGTATCTGTGAATATTTAGATAATGGTGTACGGTCGAGTCCTCAGTCCTGTGGATTCCGCCGGGTTTATTGTTGGATAAAATATGTCACAATTTGTAAACGTAATAGCTGATATACCACATATCAACACAGCCTTATTAAAGTGCTGGGCTGTTATTTACCCTTTATTTATCTGTCTTGATTCAAGTCATGATGAAGGGTCCAACGTCCAAGTCACTTGGATGTCACCTGGACTGCTCATGAGGGCGACCATGCAGAACCCGATTGGTCCATTTTCGCTTAGTCATATTTCCATCAAACCTCCTCGTCCAGGCTCTTACTTCCCACAAGCTCCCTCTCTGTCTCAACTCTTGCATCATGAGTTATTCAACGCCATGAGCATCCGTCGCAATGACGTCCCGGACTACGGAACCGGAATCCTCCCGGTGATACCCCCCGACGCGGCGCTGCCAGACCGGGACCCACGCAGCAATGCTGCAACCGCTGCCTCAGCAGCCGGCGTCCGCGCCTTGAGCACACAGCTCATCGCCTTTTACTTCCGCGCCCCTGCAAAGGCATTCTTCAGGACACGTGTGGATTATCTTGCGTATGCGAGAAATATTCATCAGGCACAGACGGAGCTTATGATGAAGGCTGCAGCCAACGATCCTTCAGCCTCTCGGTTCACTACCCTCCTTCGCCAGAGCTGGCTCTTGTTGAGGAGCACGACCCCGGGAGTGTTAACGTCAGCTATCAGGCATCAAGGATGGGGTATTATTCCTAATCAGATTTTACCACCTCTTATTGCGAATGTTGGTGTTGGTGCAGTCTTGTACACGAGTTACCTCCAGATCTTGGCACAATTTCACGAGGAGAGCGGCCAAGCGCGGAAGAGAGTCTTTCCACCACCACATCCAACGCATACCTTCACAGCTGGCTTACTTGCCGGTGGACTCCAAAGC
Source organism: Fusarium abutilonis (assembly GCA_021655885.1). Classification (NCBI taxonomy): domain Eukaryota; kingdom Fungi; phylum Ascomycota; class Sordariomycetes; order Hypocreales; family Nectriaceae; genus Fusarium; species Fusarium abutilonis. The sequence continues at coordinate 64,186 of JAJJWN010000097.1, read as the reverse complement.
ATCATAGCAGCGCCTTTAGATGCCCTCCAAGCGCGATATGACCATCGGGATCTGATGCCAAACGACAGTAACGGCAAGCCCCGGAGTATGTGGACTTTTGGCTCAGAGAAGCTTCGTGAAATTGGCCTACGAGGAATCTTTGCTGGATGGGGTCTATCGCTTGCAAAAGACAGCCTAGGAAGTGCTATCTTTTTCAGCACTTTTGAGTACGTCAAGGCTCAAGGTTACTATCGCTTCGTTACCTGGTACTATGGTGGTCTAGCCGAAGACATTGTCGATGTTCTGGCCATGAAGCGTCCCACACACAAGCACCGCGAGGAGGGAATTAGACTCATCCGCCCTCACTACGCCCTCGAACCTATGTTTCTCTCCCTCGCTGGTATCAGCGCTTCTTTCTCACAACAAATACTTCTCCACCCCCTGACGCATTTCCAAGTCAAGCACTGGGACCACCTAGAAGAGCTCGACGCCAAAGCCGCCAAGCTCCGCGCTTCCAGAATCACAAACCCGGAAAAGCCGCAACGGCGGTGGAGGATGCTGCGTGCCTACTATCACGCCTACCAGGAGTCGTTGGCCGTGTGCAAGGGGGAGGCGGCGAGTGAAGGTTTGAGCCTGTCGCGATGGCTCTATCGTGGGTTCTGGTGGAATGCGATCCGACAAGTGCCCAGTACGAGTGCGGGTCTTATCATCTTTGAGCTTATACGGCGAAAGTACGGGCTTGGACAAGAAGAGGTGAGGATCACAAAGGACGGGTACGATATTCTGCTCCACTAAATGTTGGATTGGCGCGATGGCGTTGGTGTTGTGATAGACTATTCTCCTCTTTTATCTTAGGCTTGCACTCTGGTACATAGACAGACCAGGCATTATATAGAAACGGAATACCTCTTTACAATGATATATCACTGTCTACAAGGTTGCATAGTATCACACCGAGTTCTGCTTGAAGTTTGGTGTTCAAATATTCCCATTGTTACGTATAAGGTATATGTTCTCTAATTCTCACTTATTTGAAACCCAGAAAGCACCAAACACCATTACTGAATGCAGCGCTAAGTGACTACAATGTTCCAGAAGAAGACAAGCTTTACAAAATTCGTTCTAAACTTCTGATTCAATCTCCTCAAACAGCATATCGTCTTCATCTCTGTAGTTCCTAGTCCACTACTCAACCCAGTGATCCTTGGGGTCAAGCCTAGTCTGACGTCGCCGTATCGAGGGATCAGACATTGAGGATATCTCCCCTATCATCCAAACGCAAACCGTCACTTTCGTCTTGATCACCCGCACCAGCATAGACGATACCAAGATCAACGTGGTCAATGGATCCCGAAACAGGATACTTCTCGAACCAGCCGTCATACCAGTTATCTGGCGAGAGAAAGTAATTCCAGAAACGTTGGTTTTGCAAGCAGACGGAATTGAGACTGTACAAAAGGCTCATATCATAGCTGTCTCCTCTTGTGGGGAGACATGATGCCAGACCCTGTACACCTAGGCTGTGCCATACCTCCAACTTCAGGGAATTCGCAATACACGTCATCTCATCCTCTTTATCTAAGCCGTTTTCATATAAAGTGGATATAAGGCGCTGTAGAAATATTAATGTCCAGAAGCTGGACAGGTCGAGTCTGCTGGGTCGGAGTGCAGTATTCCAGTCATGGAGTAGCCACACGGCGCTGACGTCCATAGGAATGCGGCCATAATAATAGATTCTATGCAAGTTGTAGCTTCTTATATGAAGCTCAAAGTGCCAGAACTCTCGCTGGACCCGGGAAAAGAAGGCATTGTCGATGGGTGCCCCGGCCAAGTTGGTAGGTTCCTTGCCGGGAGGATTCCTTGTGACAGCATCCTGCATGAGTCTGGTTGTCCAGGTAGTATAGTGAATACTATTCCCAGACTCCCTGGACACCTGAAGAAGCCTGTACCAGTAGTTTTCGGGGTCATTGACGGAAGCAAAAGTTGTCGCGAGCTGGTTGATATTATCAGCAAGCTCGAGGAACTCGCGAAGTCTCTTCCAATCGCCAAGCGTTTCGACGACATACTTGAGGATATTCAAAGCGCTGTTGTAAATGATGCCATATCCAAAGTTCCAGTGCTGGTGGTTATTGCCTGGGGGTGTGGTTTCATTGAAAGGGAAACGATGAAGGTTGAAGGTGGTCAAGGCGATATCCATGTTGTCAACACAAACATACTCCTTGATGACCTGCTCCAGAAGATTCATCGTTCCACTTTCCATTTTCTCGGCTTTCACCCTATTGATAAGGGTGTCGATGTGCTTGGATCGATTGCTCCTCTGGCGGATATTCTCGATCAAGCTGGGGGCTGCTGGGCCGCCAGTTAGAAAGAGGTCGTGTGAAGACATCTTGGATAAAGGATGGGCCGAAGAACAAATTTCCAAGGTTGATTATAGTATACCGGTATGTAAAGAGAGAATACGTACTGCAGGCAGAAGATAAGTCGTATGATGACAGTGGCCGAGGAAGCTGTTGTGTGAGTGCGAACTCTGTCGTGTTCGGCTCTAGGAAGGCTGACAGTATCAGGATAGGTTAAATTTACGAACAAGACACTGAGCTAAAGTGTAATCTGAAGTAAAAACAGCTGAACACAGTCTAGTAGGAGTGTTTGAGAAGAATTTGGAGGGATAGAGGGATGAGAGTTCGGTTGAGGATGAGGAGAGATGAGCAAAAAGTCAAGTTTAGAAACGAGCTTCGAGGGCAGACCGAGGGCTTTATATAGCAGAGAAAAACCCTGCGTTGACTCATACTCATACTTTCATCAACTTGAACCAAAATCTTGTTGCATCGTGAGTTTGTTTACGAGTGCATTAGAACTTAAAGCAATTTTCCATCACCTCAAGTCACGCTTAAGGGCCACGTAAATCTCTACAACCTTAGTTATATCCAAGTTTACCTGAATTTCAACACGAACTTTATGGAATAAACATAAATCTCTCCTACTCGTACATGAGACGTGTCGGTTCCTCCTTGGTCGCAAAGCAAAGGATGTTTAGATGTAAAGAGACTTCTAGAGTTCTATTCCTCTGGGTTTGAGAAGCTATAGAAAGTATCTTCTTAAATCTCTAAATACTTAGCCAACTTTTTAAAAATTAATATTGAACAAGAGTATCCTGGTTTATTGATTCAACAAAGGCCCCATGTAAAGTTTTATATCGTAGAGATAGGATGTTGTTATGGCTTCTATCCAAGTTACAATGCAGGGGATATAACAAGTTTCCTTATCCAGATATACAAGATCAACAGCTGCAGTGACATTATGACCATAATCTTGCCTCATTTTGCAGATGGAAAATGAGTTATGGCTGCATGAGTACTGTGGACTGCAGATGTTGCCAGTGCGTTAAGCTTCTGTATGCAGTATAGACCATTACCTCCTCACACCCTTAACATCACATCAAAGTATCGCCTGTCCTTCAAGGTTGCAAAAGAACATTGTGAATCAATTCCTACATATCCTCCCAATCCGCTCTCCCCTATCTCCGCTGTATACATTCCGACACATCCCCCTCCGATCCGTCCTCCCAAGAACCGCAAGATCCTCAAAACTCCATGTCGCAAAACCAAAATCACTACATCCAGATGTGCTTATTCGACAGCCCCTTGAAACCAAGAGGCGGCATCGACAAAGCAAGCCCTGCATTATCGCTGCAGCTTCTAGCCGCGCGATCCAGGGCCAAAGTCGGGTTCACGCTCAGGTAAATGCTTCTTTTCTTTTCGTCCCTTGATCACAAACTCAGACATGATCTGGATGTGGTCTGCAGGGAAATGCCAGTTGGGGAATGCGGGAACCCGCTTGAGATATTCGGGATCGGGAGGTCCAAGAAGGTCTACTACCTCCAAGGTGTTGGTCGAGTACCAGATATAATCAATCACGTCGGCAAATCCAGGCGTATAGTTTGTAAAGGGCATCTCGTCGGCGGTGTGTTTGGTGTGGGCGTAAGCATCTCGAAGGCTGAAGGGGTGTTCGATACCGTCTCGTGTGAAGCTACCGTACTGGAAGCTGCTCAGCTCAAGGTGGTCCGGAGGCACACGACCCATCGACATCAGCTCATACACCGAGGAGTCTTCTGTCGAATTAAAATCACCACAAACCAGAAGAGGGATCTCTGTGTTTGTGCGATACTCTTGGCTGGGCCCCGGTTCGGCTTGAGGTATAGGCTCCTCGTCGTCACCCCGTGGTAGTACAATCATCTTCTTGTCCTTTACCGCTGGCCACCTCGCGTACTTTTCTGCAAGTTTGGTAACATGTTCCATCAAGATACCTGTCTGAATAACCTTGACATCGGCTAAGGCGGAGTCCCAGGTAAGATGTGCGTTGACCAGGATGATTCGAGCACCGGTAAGGCGTGACTCAAAGAAGCAAATAACAGCAATGTTGTCCTTGGGCATCACACGGTTAAAGACATCGTGCTGGTTCTTCATGTCGGGTCGGTTGATGGCAATGGTGGCGAATTCGATCAGCTGCTTGTCGAGAAGAATAAACTTGCTCTGCTTGTAGAAGACGGCGCAGCCATCCACGGTTTGAGCATCCCTCTCTGACATAGTCTTGGCTCGGGACTTGGGCCAGTGAACACCCTTGTAGTCCATTTGTGCCAGGTCAGGGCTCAGGTCCTCCTTGAACGCATCTGTAGACACCTCCTGAAGCGCAAGGAAATCTGCGTCCCTGATTCGAAGCTCTTCCAGGATACAGTCTTTGCGATACTCCCAGTTGAGAGCACCCGTTGGTGTGTAGCCGTATGTCTGAGGTGTTGCATACTTGTCGCAAAGAATGTTCCATGAGAAAACCTTGATCCTCTCGAGGTTAGGTGATACGTCTTCTTGGATTACGATGGGCTTTCGTGTCGCAGGAGCCAGAGGAACTATAACAGTCAGTGCAAATCTCTACTAATCATCGGTTAACTTACTGGGAGCGCTTTCTTTCAAGGCATTGATCAAGCTCTTTGTTCCCTTCTCCATGATCTCGTGCTTCACATCTTGTTCCAGTGGGTTGCCCTCGATGCCGAGCATTTCCAGGAGGTGAAGAGAGCCAAGCTCAAAAGGCAATTGTTGAATGTTGTTGCTAAAAAGTAGCAGGTTTTTGAGGTAGGTACACATTCCAATCTCGGGCGGAATCTCAACGATTTGGTTATAGGAAGCATCTAGATGGCGTAGCTGTCGGAGTTCTCCAATCGCATTTGGTAGTCGTGTAAGCTTGTTCGAGGCGATGTAGAGTTCGTTCAGAAACTTATATTTGAATAGCTCCGGTGCCAAGTTCCGTAGTCCCTGTCCACTCATGTCCATGTTGTGCCAATCCTGTCGCCTCTCCTCCTTCTCTACGGTCAAAGGTCGCCGTCGGTCGACTCCATCATTCTCGCCGTCCGGCTGCGCACGCAGGGTAGTAGGGGGAGGGCCGCCAATGCCTCTGTTTTCCGACGCCTTGAGCCTAGCATAGTAGTGCGGTTGTTGTTGATCGGTCATAGCAGCGTGTGCTCGTTCAGCCTCCTTGTGCATCCTCAATTGCTCTTGCCACATCTCATTTGGAGGTGCCTGGCCTCGGGCCCCCGTGGAGTGGCCATTTTGAAGAGCGTTCGGGTTGAAGGGACTCGAGTTCGAAAGAACACCAGGAGTAAAGGTTGAGTGATGGCCTAAGCCGTTGGCGTTAGGCATCCCATGGTCGTGTTGAAGTCCTTGATGGTGTTGTGTCTGGGATGGATGCTGATGTTGGGTGTGTTGGTAGTTGTATAGCAAGTTCGGGATGCCTCGCCCGGCACCATTCAGCCGAGCATGTTGACCTTGCCCGGAGTGTTGAGGGTACATTCCGGCAGGTGTTTGCGATCCGATAGCAGTTATAGGTTGGAGGGGGGTGGTTTAGATCTCTGCGCCGGCGAGCAGCACGGCAGCAATTGTCGCTGATCGGTAGTTATTATGGGAAAAGGAAGAAATATCAAGACGCTGGAGCAGCTCATCGGCCGTTGAGGAAAGGCGCTGAATCGAGTTGGGTTTATCACGTAGCTGCGCGGGGGAAGTGTTGATGGTCCACGAATAGCTCTACAGCTCACCCAAGGTTCAAAAGGAGAGAAAGCAAGGGTAGCTCGCGTTGACGCATTAGCTTGTACACAGACGATCTGTACGGAAAGTTGTCGTGAGTCGAAGAATCGGCTAGGGAAGGACGGTTCGTCGGCAGGTCAAGAGCTCATGGAAAGGTGTTGTCGCGAAAATTTTGGAGGGGTTTGACACTGGTGGCTGACCAAAAGGCTTGAGTCACTGTCAGGTACTTGGAAGTGACAAAGTTTGAGGATCGATGCAGGGTCGTAAAGTGTATGTGAGCAAGTCAAAAAATGCTGCAGCGATGCTTGTCAGTCAAAGCTTGAAAGAAGGGCATCATGGGAGGGGATCCGAGCTTTCGCAACACGTTGCGGTCTGTTAGCTCGTGGTGCGGGGCCACGCACATGTAAGGAGTGAACGCAACAATGCAGATATTCACTGAAAGAATCAACTGATACTTGAACAGACGAAGAGTGGTAGATGGTAAAGAGAACACTTGGATATGGCTGTGATGCTGGTGATTGCGACCAACGAAACGAAGCCAGACGAACGACGTTAAATCACGTGCAGCTACTCCACATTTCCAATTCGAATTATTGAATCGCTGGCTCGTGCTTGATCTAGATCACGTGTATACGTAGCCTCCTGTCAATTTTCCAAGCGGCTCTCAAGCTGAAGTCAGCCTTGCAATGAATGTCTCATGCGCACCGATGGAGCAAGACTCTATTTGCGCTTACGGATAACCAGTTTCTTGAACCGTTCTTGGTAGTCTGTTCGCGGAGCTTAGTGCTGTATTTCGGTGCTTTGAGGGTAGGTTCACCACTGGGATGTTTGTGGTGTCTAACACCTCCAGCTATGGATGTTAATACACATATCTGGAGGGGCTGAAACAATACAGTGAACGCAACGCAGCAATCAAACCTTGTGCTGAATTTGTCGGTTCCAGGAACAAGGCTACCTTATGGGGGTATCCTTGAACATCAACACAGCATGTCTCTCGAATGCATTGAGCAGTGACGCCATTCCTAGGTCTCATTTCGTGAAGAGCGATGGCGCTTTCAGCTGCGAGCGGAGACAACAAAGGTGAGCCGTTAATTGGGGTTTCGGACGCAATGGTTCGTTCAATCCACTAAAACGGACCGCGCGCCCATTTTCGGGGCTCTATCCAGAATTGTCGCCTAGGACCGGCACCAAAGATCATCTGAATCATGGTCTCTCAACGCCATTCCCATCAACGAACTGCGCTTTCATTCTGTCGATGGCTGATGCTTCTGATCATGACACTCTCAGTTGACTGTCATGTCGAGCGATTTAGGTTGCGAAGTAGCGAGGGGTCATGTCCAGACAGGGATGACCACGGTGTGATCAAGGGGTCACAATCTGCCGAGAGTAGTACCGTTAAATGGAATCGATGCCATGTTGGGGTAACGCTCGCGTGTCAGAATTGTCTCGTCAGAAAGTTAACGCAGCGGGAGATCGTTCCAAGCAAAAGCTGGGGTCTGGTGCTGGCTGTCTCGGCTATCATCCATAATTATCAGCGACCCAGACCCGGTTAATCCAAATGTCGACGCCGCAATGGGTTTTTCCGCCATGGATATTTCATTTGCAGGGGACTTCAAACCTCCTGTACCTAGCCCGCAGCAGTGCAAACATGGGCTCATCAGCATCTTCCCTTGCTTGGCCAACCATGAGGATGTTTGCGCGCCAAGACTACACTCAGCAGAAGGATCAAGAAGCTCCAAAGACGATACGCGTCAACAAGACATCAGGCATTGGATACAAAGCCTCTCATGTGCGGGGGATAGCCAATACAAGGGTGGCGCTCCACACCCCAGAATCTCCGCAGTCGAATGGGAATTTCTCCCTTAGTCCTGGCTAATTAGGAGCTGTGAACTGGGGATGCGTTGCCAGATCCTGTACTGTATATAGAAAGTGACTGCTGCCGCTGCCCGCTGTCCGCTCTCCTCTGCGTGACCTGAAACTTCAGTACAGTTCGGATGCAGACGCAGACACAAACGCAGACGCAGACGCAGACGCAGACGCAGACGCAGACGCAAAAGTGATCTGATTTGCCTCGAAACTTGATCCAACGCACCTGTTCTTGACGCGGCTGCCCGTCCTACTGTTTGAGCCGAGGCGAGACGGAAGTTTGCTTGAGATCCAACACTCTGCAGCCAATGCGCCATTGTATTGGTCCCCTATTGATCCGAGAGGGACGAACAAAACATCACAGGAACGGCTGCCAGCTAGCAGAGGACGCCATCACCGACGACTGCTGAGTCGCAAGTCCGGTTTCACCACCAAGCCCGAGGTTGCGCCAATGGAGCGGCCTTTCCACTGGACCGACGAGATAAAGCCATCAACGACATAGTTGATGATGACGTTGGCCCTTATTCATCAGGAAGAGAATATTTGGGTTCATGACTATACAAGCTAACGGGGCCCAACTCATGAGAGGTTCAACCGACTCTAGGTTCTTTCAACGACACAGCAGTTGCAGTCTTTACGGCGTCAAACTCGCACACAGCACAGTATTCGTACATCCCACCAAATACGTTCTATTACCGCAACGCTGTTCTCGCCAAAGAGCCCTGGTTCACGGTTTGGGTCAGAGTTTTTGATCAGACAAGCATTGACAAAAGGGCCAAAGCCAAAGAGCTTCCTGTTTTGTTACTGCCCCTGCAGAGGTACAGTAACTTAACTGTCTTGGGTTTGATCCGGAACTCAGCCCGACAACCGGTCGGACTTGAGAGCCCCAGTTCCGCGGGCCAAGGAAGGGTTCTAGAAGCACCAAAAAGACGGCGACAGCGGTGGATCAGCCGGGGACTGTCCAGGAGATTCAAATCGCTAGGAGCTTGTCTAGCTTGTGCCTATAGGAGGCACCGTATTGCGGCTCGAGCGTGTTTGTCTGGTACTGCTAGCGGCGGTGGAACATTACATTTAGCCACCCCTGTCTGGCTGTAAACATACTATTCGTCCGTCCCTATCGGCAAGCTTGCGCCAAAGAGTATAGTCCCAGGACGACAATGTCGGAATGGAGCGGTTTTTACTACGCCTATGCCAACCCCTTACCCACCTTTGCTCGTCGAACAAAGGCTGAAAAGGAGTGGCAGCGCCCTGAAACTCCCCCAAGGTCTAATTCGGATTCGCAAGACCCCAACCGCAATCGATGTCCTTTTCAACATATCAGGACGTCCAGCGGAAGTCAAGCCAGTCGCTCGTCGCACGAGTCGTCGCTGCTGCATTCCAATAAAAACGCCAATGCCAAAACCGGCCCCGCCGTGGGGGAAGACGAATTCCAATATCATTACTCGCAGTCCAAACAGCTGCCATCTGACTCGCGACTATCATCTTCAAAAGCACCCACTTCGATTTCAAATAAACATCTCCTGAACTTGAGCCGAAACATTCCCACCACGAGTCCAGCAACTTCACCAGTCGTCTTTAACCGGCCCGTATCCATCGACAAAAACTATTCCTCTCGACAATCAGACCCTACCACTCCTACTGCTGCTGTCTATTCAAAAAATGTCAACATGTATTCCCAGTTGGAAGCAAGCAACAAACTCATGTCAGGGACGACGAAACAGATAAATCTCGACTTTTCTCGAACCGAGTCTGTATCCTCGGCGGCTGTCTCAACACACACCATGGCCTCGACCGATCCGTCCCACTCGTCCGACCCTGCAACAAAACCCTTCATCATACGCAATGGCCGCACGTATTATAACGATCCTACGTCGGCATACCCTCTTCCTACCGACCTCGCTGAGCTCCATCGCCAAAGCCTCCGAACGCTGTTGATGATCCAGGTATATGGCGCACCTGTCTATACACAATCACTCAGAATCAATCCTCCCCAGCGCATCTTGGAGGTTGGATGTGGCACAGGTTTCTGGAGCATGATGTGTCATCGATACTACAAAGAACGAGGTCACAGTGGCATTCAGTTCACGGGCATCGACATCGCACCGTTGGCACCCGGTAGCCTTGGGTCTCCGGTTGATGTCTGCAAGCCAGACAAGGATATGAAGTGGCGATTTGTCCAGCACGACCTTCGCCAGCAGCCGTGGCCTTTTGCGGATGCAGAGTTTGACATGATCATGGTCAAAGACACGTTTCTTATGGTTCCGAGTCACGTTTATCAGCTTTTTGTGGAAGAGTATGTCCGTGTGCTCAAACCTGGCGGAATATTGGAGATTTGGGACAGTGATCCAACCTTTCGAATGTTGCGCCCACACGTCCCAAGCGCGTTGCCTGGCTCGGATGAGGTAGAGGAGCATGAGGCCGCTCTCGACCTAGGTGCCTATCTCATGACTTCAAAAACACCACTCTCAGCACCATTGAACTCGTTTCTGGTAGAGTACAACACCTGGCTATCGCGAACGCTGGAAGCCCGGCAACTATCGCCTGTGCCGTGTTCCCTCATCAGCGCCTACCTCCATCAAGAGGCCGAAGATATCATGGAAATCAAAACAAAACGACTAGCAATTCCCCTCAGCGAAGTCCGATGGGAGCGAGAAGGTGTCGGCGGTGTCGTGACTAAGGATGGCAAGTCGTACGTGGAGATGAAGAAATCAACTCCACACCAAAAGGTCGAGAAGAAGACCTTGACAGCAGCACAATCTGCACTCCGTAAGACGGCGCTCTTGACGGTTGCACAGCAGGTATCGGCGCTGGAACCCATCTTAAGAGAAGCGAGCGGCAAGAGCCAGGACGAGTGGGACGTATGGATAGGCAAGATGATGGCAGATCTGATGAGCGAAAACGGAACAACCTGGGGAGAATGTTTGGAGTTGGGAGTGTGGTCAGCTAAGAAGAGGCTGCGCAAGAGCGAGTCTTGAAAGAGTCGCAGGGAGAATGAGCACAAAAGCAAAACAACCTGCCCACTTGAACTATGACGAACGCCTGAACGCATCTATATATGTCTCATGATAGATGACATGACTCGAATGCCCCGTATCAATGCGGGGGCTACATACAAACAGACCTCGACGTCTCCTGAAATATTCCTTCAACGCCCTCGCCAGCATCCCTTACATACCCATACCCACCTTTACGCGCCGGCGTCATACCGTTTTCTCAATGTGCGATACCTTTTCAAGTAGTACCTATACCCAGATGATTAGTAAGAAAGTAAGGATGTTGGTGAAGTATTCGTTTTAGATAGAGTATTTTTATGGGCAAATGAACTATTATGGTACTGGGACCAGAGTTGGTAATGGTTTATGTGATTGAGCTTGATGTTGCCGGTAAGAGAGGTTGTGAGGTGGTTTAGATGGGTTGGAGTCAATATGGATGATAGTTTTGGTCAATAGACGGCGGGACTGCTTGTTAGATGTGATGACATGGAAGCTGAATGGCCACATTCGGAGATGTAATCCGTAAGTGAGACCATTCACGATGTCACGAGTCTCCAAGAAATGGTAGACTTACAAAGCTTCAATCTCTAAACACGAGTCAGCTTCTGCCACCAGTCGCTGTAATTTCAACATACCCTTCTTTACATACTCAGCTTGCGCAATTCCTTGACGAATCTTATCCTCGTCACGCTCCGCAGCCTTGGAGATAAATGCCTTGTGTAACCTAGGTCGGAAGTAGTCGAAACCGAGGGGATATTCCCTGCCCAGATATAGAAGCTCTATCACAACGGAGTCAGCATGTACCTATGGCTTGAGCGGCTGCATGACACAAACCTTTGTATATAGCAATTACTTGACGTCTTAGCTGGGGATTAAAACTCATTGTCGGCTGATGTCTTTGTGTATTGTGAAGACTATCTATCTCATCATGTATGATGCTGAGGTACGCTTCCCCAGATTGTGGCGCATTCCCCCACTTCACTTCAGCCTCACCAAAGCTCTAGCCACAAGAACAAGAACTCCAAACGCGCCATCGCCGTTGTACAGACAATTCGACATCGGCATCAGAATCAACGCCCATCATGGACCAGCCGAAGCCTCCCGGTCCCAGAACGATCAAAATCTTCAGCCCAGCGCTCGCTGCCTTCCCGACCCTCCTCAACTTCCTCCCAGCATTCCAACCCCGAAGATTTCGTCATGTACCACCCGCAGGACATCACCACAATGGAAGGACGAAGGAAGGGAAGATGAGGGAGGTCAAGTTCAAACTCCGCCTTCGCTCCATGACATCGCTCTATCATGACCTTGGAACGCTGGTCTTTGCGGGCGCCAATCCTAGACAGGTCAAGCAGATTGGGGATATCCTCGCACAGGCGGTGCTACCAGACGGCAGAATGCAGGTCAACCAGGCCGCTGATGGATCAGGAGTTCGGCATCAATATAATAAACATACCGTGTACCGCTTGAATGTGAAAGACGAGCATATTGATTCTGAGAGTCCCAAACATTATGTACGTTGAAAGAATCCTCTGTATGGAATTGAGATTTGTAAAGCTGATCGCATGTAGATGGGCTTCTTGTCCAGGTCTGGACTTTCCGATCTTTCGAAGCAGGTTTTCGAGATGTGGAAGAAAGATTTCGACTCCGAAATTCAAAAGCGTGACGGTAGTGAATCGTATCTTGAAGTGCAAAACGCTACAGTCATGCCTTACCAGAAATCCGGCGCTGGGTTAAATTACGCAAGTCCTTTCTTTCCTTCTTTCTCTCATTTCCTACTAACAATGATACTATAGCAAACTGTCAACGGCCAACATCGCCTCCCTGTCGAAGTATATGTAGCAACCAGAGAAGAATCCGGTTCAGTGTTTATCGATCTGGAGTTCAACTCCGTCGGCACCAGGCATTATCTTGGCAAGGTCATCATGACAGCTAAGCAAGACGAGGATGCTCGCACTCTTGGCGAAAACGAGACGACGGATGTGATATACAAATACGCGCCGTCTACAGTACAACAAAACACGGATATGACATACAATATCACGAATAGGCTATGGGATCTGGAAAAGCAGATCTGGGCGGGTCGGGAGAACAGAGGCCAACCTTGGATGAAGCGAGATCATTCTCACATACTTATGGAATGGCCGCCGAAACCGCAAAGGAATACTACAGACTCCTCGGGCGACAAGCCTGCTGCGGAAAAGTCAAAGGACGGTAAAGCCGGCGCTGACTTGTAATGGCTTCACGTCTGTAGCAGCATGCGAGATATCGTGCTGCGTGTATTCGCATCCCAGACAATGTACACTATACTTAGCTAGAAAAAAATAATAAAACTCGAAACGCAAGGAACGTTGGGCCTAGGAATCGTCGACTCGACAGGCTTATCTCTCAGGGCTCAAGTCAAGTATATCGGCGTGGTTGCGGAATGTAGCTCGTCACGACAGACAAGACGATAGCTAAAGCACAGTAATATAGGTAAGTATTTTTATTATCTTAAAACTGACTTTGCATATATATTAGGGCATATCTAAAAATCCATTAATGTTATGCTAGATAATAATATTTTCTATCAAGTTATATGAGCTTTAATCAGTATTCTGGTCTAATAAAGTGTGAATCTAGATTCTATTCTTTTTATCCTCGCCAATTACATCTGAGTGTTGAGTAGGTAGTTCAAAGGGAACCCCGTCAACTTTTCGGCGCAGTAGCTCTTGTTTAAGCACGTGCTGTTTGTCCCCGTTGAGGCCTTTCAAAGAACCATTTTACGCCTCGCCAGCTTCTTGTTCAGGCGTGGCTGGTAGTGATTGGCTCGTAGACCATCACCCGCAGCAAACAGGTGCGTGAAGTGCAGTTGGGGGCCAGGAGGATGTCGGTGTGAAGCGCCAGAGGAAAGGATATCAAATCGGATCTCATGGTACTGAGGAAACCGGAGCATAACGGGCAAACTATCACAAGCCAAATGTCAAGAGCATTGAGCTTGTTCCAGGGTTGTACCAGAATGGCACGGGATATTCAGAGACATCGGGTTGCCTGTTTGGGTAGCGCATCAGGGTCGTGGTATGGAAAGCAGAATCTCGATGTTGTCTTCTCACTCAAGCATATCATGGTGACTTGCACATCAATCCCCCAAACAGCACGTCGGAGTTGCAACCCGGTTACCAACAAGGAAGCCTGATATCGGAAGATATCACAGCATGTGTCCTGCAGGAAACAAGAAGATACCTTGCCTTCCCGCATACAGGGCTAGCTCAAGTGGCACCCGTCATGCAGCACGGCACTCAAAGCTCCAACGCTCCCCCGCCTCGAACAGGGTCCAGACCAGGGAGCTTGAGCTTAAACACTGTCAGTCGAATGCCATTAAACGTGGGCTTGGTTCAGGGACCACCAGATGGTGATATATCATGAACCAAAAGGAGGGACAACAATGAGACAATATCGAAATCAGGCCACTCCTGTGGCATGAAAATCCCAAAACGCTGTCGATGAAGATCCTTATCCGTCAATACTAGTTTTCTCATCCCCCTCACCGTCATTTGACACCACCCTGTGCTCTAGCACACGATGTTATGCAGGGTTGTGAGAGTGACTTGATAGGGCGAGCCAAGGAGAATTCAGAGAAGTGCCGGCGGGGACGGCATCCAAACAGATCAGTCTGATCACCCATCGATAGGGATCAAGCCAAGAAGTTCAGGTGGTGCTGCGATTTGCTAGCGGGGTAAATGATCACCACCCTCCTTGTCTGAGTTACTCCTCACTGCAAAAGACCCGGTCATTGTTGGGGGTGATTCTTGTGAGGCTGATTCGCATCATTCTGCCCCCATTGTATGTATAGCTTTGGTGATCGTCTTGCCAAAAACGCCTGCATACGTATGAACAAAGACAGGGTAAAATTAGCTGCATGTCATAGACAATCTCTCAGCACGAACTATCCTGATCCAGCCGTAATTCCCAAGTTGTGAGTGGATGTGATTTTGCCTAAGCTAAGCATGAGTGAGCACGGCCGTTTGAGTCGTGGCAGCAGATCATTTCACTGTGCGATGATCTGTTTTGTAGAAACAAAACTTGGTGGGATGATCGGCACTTTTGTTATCGACCATGACTGAGTAGGTAATCTATTCGTCCAGCCTTGGACAGCTTCATTTTGCTTGAGCAGGCAAAGACTTGTATATATGCGTATAGCAAGGATTGGACGAAAACAATTGAGCCATTTTGGCAACGTAACAAGGGACGTTACCAAATATCGAGAAGAGCTTCGTCTGTATGTATAAGAGGTCAGTGAAAAAGCGGGACAGACAATTAGAGCAAAAACGAGCCAAGCAAAACTGCCGAAAGAGCATCCTGGAAAGAAAACTAATGACTCAAGTACCGCTCCGGGGAGTTTATCATTCTCGGCGAGCCGAGAATTATTTGAAGTTTTTCAGCTGAAGAAGGCCAGATAGAGTTCATAGCATTGCTCCATCCATGGCTCATGGTATATCAACGATTGATAGATGGAGATCGCCAATGATGAAAAGATGAAAGATGCCGTATGCTGCGAGCATAACAGCAACTTAATCGTGGTCAAAATCAAGAAACTTTTCATTTCTCGTGTCCATGCCCATGTCCATAAATTGAGGATCCTAGGAAATATTTGAAACATCCATGTCCATGGCTAACCTGTTTCCCCTTGAATCGGCTCATGGCCCTTTTCCACAATTGGCAGTCCGTGGTCCTCACGACGTCAGTAGCAAAACACGACTTCTCACACCTTGGATCCAACCGAGGTGAGGGGGCGACAGTCAAAGCTTAACATCTGGAGCATTCATGAATGATTCGCCCCATCTTGGTCCAGCATGTGGCTGTCGGAGTCTACCGAGAAAAGGGTTGTTTTCTTTTTTTTTTTTTTTTTTGGTGCTACTGAACGATAATGATGATGATAAAGATGCTGATGCTGATATGAGGCTGTCTGTGTTGCTGATTTTTGCATTGCGGGTGCCCTAGTTAGAGACCCGTAGGACCGGGGTAAACCCTGGCCAATGCCTCACAGAGAGTGTAAGCGATGGCGTGCCCTGCGTGCGCATGCTATGTTGTATTGGTCGTATTGTTAACGATGGACGCCAACGCCATGGTTGCTGCGTGAGGTCCAGGAATATGGAATATACAGTTCATAAAGAGCCGTGACAAGTGCCGAATTGATATTCCCCGTCATTAACAGCCCAACTATCCATTGCAGTGCCGAGTGCGTATAAGAAGCATACTCTGTGTGGAAACATTGAGTTGTGTCAATTCTATTCTGTCAATCATCAGTCAAAGGATGTGGACAAAGATGATTATGGTGCCTGCCAATTATTTTGCGTTGTCTCATCTCTTGCAAAAGGCAGGGTTCACACAGTTTCTACTAGTTGAGCACGGTGTGTTTCATGTGGAGCATGTGACTCCTAAGCCCTCCAGTTTTACTTGAGAAAAAAACTGGCGCGAAAGTAAGCGGATGAAAGACAGAAGGCAGTTACAATTTACCAACCTAGTTAGGGCGGACCTGGAAGTTGCCAAATGAACTTGTAATTATGTTTTTACTGCAAGCATTAACTGTTAAATATAAACTCTATTTATTTGGCGTGTATATTGCACTATTGATCAAGGCTTGTCATCAATAGACTCTTGGAACGCAGTTACACGCCTCATCTTCAACAAGCAAACCTTGTTCCTGGTCCTGGGCGCCTGAAACCAAACTCAGCTAGAAACGGCATTCTCGGATACTGGATCATATGGCAGCAAAATGTTCCTCCTATCTAGTATCTACTCCGTAGTGACATGCAGCTTTCAGCTTCAACCAACATCAATCATCAGAATCGCTTCCAACTCAAGTCTCCACCTGTTTTAACGCGCCTTTAGCGCGCTGCCTGAACAAGCTGCCTCTTGCGGCTCGAGTTCCATGGAAGCTGGGTCTAGGCGAGCCACTAAGACTACAGTGGATTCTCCGCTGAACAGCATCAGAAACAGTCGTCCGGGACAGTGCGACCTCGCACCCAGCCCACCAGCGCGCTATTCCCGTTCCCGTCCATCCTTTTTGCGTTCGGCCACTCCATTCCTTTCTCTTTCTGCCTTTCCAATACTTCCTTCCACAAGCACGAGCCTGGCTTTGACAGCCAAAAAATCTCCTACCTCTTTCATACACTCAGCAGCCTCGCCTTTTCCTACTACCTTATCTTTCCACTTCACTTCAGCATCCCGCTTTAAACCATCTCCTAACATTCTTTGCTTTTCTGCGGCCCTCCGGCCGATCTTGGCAGCTTTCGCTTTACGAGTTTGACAATAGTTTCCCCTCTTGGTCGCCCTTATCAGCTCTAGGTCTCCTAAACCATAACCAATTCGAATGCACATGTCGACCACGAACTCTCCTGTCGCAACGGCTCACCTCCCAACTCTATCACTTGTTACTCCGAGAGTCGATTCTTTACCCGTCGCTTCGTGTTAAACGGCCGAGACATCACTTCTCGAGTCGCCCACTCTCAATCTCAAGCCCTTGACCCTGAAAGGCTTGTCCCGGCTGCCGGCCCTGTTCCCACGCGGTTCCTGGGTTCGTCAGACTGTGGCAGCAAGACAAGTCGTTGCGCATGCCTCGCGCTCCAGGTTCGGGTAAGCGACAGCAAGGCGCCGGCAGTCATCGCGATACTCGCCATGAGAATGGGCTTGTAGGCCCTGCCAAGCGATCTTTTGACAAGAAGGGCACGGGGCAACTCGATCAAGGCGTTGCAGGTGCTGCAGGCCAGTCAACACCAGCCAACGGCCACACAAACAGTCCTTACAAGCAGTGTGTCTATGATACCTCCAATGACTCCCGCAACGACGATCCCCGCCGCTCTTCGCTCGACGCCGTCTCCGAGATGTCGTCCGATTCTTCCAACGCCAACGGCCTCAGCGTCGACGCTGGCCACCGTCAGATCGATGTCAATGCCATGAAGAACGCCGACGTCCACCGCGACTCGGGCCCGTTTGACCTTGCAACCACTGTTCTCAAGTCCCTCCCCATGCAGGACACGCTCGCCATTCTCATAATCCTTATGCATGTCCCATCGCTCTCGCTTACCATCATATACACCATTTTCACTTTCCTTACCTTTGTTCCTCCTGTCACCACCAGCTCAGGCATGAACATCAACCTTGCCGAGATTTTTGATGGGATCTCCAGCATGCCCTCCCTAGTGACTGTATTGTGCGTCGACTTCTTTTTCCTTCTCATATGGCTTTTCTTGTGGGGTCCAATACAGGATGCGATCATGGACTTTGCCAAGCCGGTCATTGCCATTACTCTAGGAGGGGGGACGAGTAGCGCGAGAGATGGAGCTTCAAGAAGTCTCACTACATGCTTCATGTGGGTGATAGGACACCATTTACTCCGAGGGACTAAGGCTCATTGGGGTCGTGTTGCCCGTCATATACCGGAGCATTGGCGGTTGCCCCATGTTTTTAGCAATTCCTTTGATCCTGGTTCCAACATGTACGATAAGAGAACTGCCTATGGATGGGTTCGGAGCGTCCTCGCTATCCATATCCTAACTCAAGGCATCGTGCGATATATTAGGGAATGGTATCTAAGACGCGAAAAAGCCAACACTACTGTTGGTGCCAGCGATCCTGAGGCCGGAAAGCCACCGAGTGTGGCCAGCGATACGGCCAATGAAGGAGGGTTTGCAACGCCTGATACAGAAACAGGCTTGTCTTCGGCGCAAACGGTACCTACAAGCAAAAAAAGAAGAAAGCAAAGCACTCAAGTTCGTCTACAGCAACCGCTCTGGGCGGCACTGGCGAGCACCAAGATTGTGGTAGTGAAGGAGTACGAGTTATCCCATGCGGCTTCAGAGTCGGCCGGGTCTAACGCCACCGACATTCACAACCTTGGCAATGCTCCGTTCAACAACCAGCCCAGCCAAATTTGGATTTCCTACATTGGTAGTGATGAAGTATGTTTTAACACCAGCTATTTTCCCGAGATCGATGACGATGAGCCCCGCTCGGTTGAGTCTTCGGGAGAAGATTCGAGACCGTCCAACATCGATACCTCAAAGCCTTTCTACGTCAGAGTCAACAACGCTGTCTGGCAGCCCACCCGCATGTTTCCTATTGAGGAATCCCCAGAGTCTGGGGAAGGGGTGCGCTGGACAGGTGATATTTACGGACTGAGGCCCGCTTCCAAATATGTCTGTGAATTCGTGGACAGCCAGACTGATGAGGTTTTGTTTTCGACCAGCATCAGAACTGTCCAGGCCACCCAGCGTGAAGTGGATGGTGTTCCACCTCCTGTTGCTAATGGACAGCGCTCCCTTCACCCAGACTCTCCTGCCACAACCCTCAGGACGTCAATTGCTGCAGTCGAAGCCAAGCTCAGTGAGGAGAAGTCCCGTCTCAAGACCTTACGAAAAGAATACAAGAACCGCGCCAATGCTCTGCGAAAGGACAACGAGCTAACGGATAATCAACTCTCCTCGGCTGGAAATCACGACGAAAAATATCGTCAGAAAATTCGTCAGCAAGAGACTCAGAAAGCTCAGGCTGAACGCGAGACCCAGCAACTTGCCGAGCAACTCAAGAACTTTGATACTGCCCCCGAACTCAATGAGCGCAAGAAAAAAGTCGAGAGGCAGTACAGCAGCGAGAAGAAGGTTTTCGAGGCAGCGCAGAAGGCGTTTAAGGAGCACAAGTCTGGACTGGAAAAAGAGATCAAAGCCAAGGAAGTTGAAAAGTCGAACCTCAACACTCGCCGAAACAAGGTCGCCACACGTATTGCCAAGGTCGAGAATGAGCTTGCTAACATCACGGATGCGAACAACCGCGGTCTCGATGAGGCGGAACGACGAAACCAGGAGCGTGCCATTTGGCAGGGACATGTCGCAGGAATTGAAGCCAACTACAATGAGCGGCTCGCCCATGTTCGCGCTAATAACGCTAACAGGAGCGAGGAGCTCAGACATATGGAAATGCAGTTGCATACCTTTCACGACTTTGTGAACTCGTCCAACGGTATGCCCTACGACATGATGCCACATCCCGACGCTGGCCCTGCGCATCTTGGTCCGCCTTTCCTGCCTTCGACTTCGAGCACTTGGAACCCGAATCCCAACGCCCCTCCTCATTATCCGACTGGTCTTTGGGCCGGTTCTGGTGATATCCTTCCTTCGGCATCGGCTCCTACGCTCCCGTCCATGTCATCTTGGCAACCTCCGCCCATCCCTTCCTTCGAACCGCGTATGACACGCTCTCGAGGGCGTAGTTCCAGCATGCTTAGCAATGTTAGCGGCTTTACGCAATCCAGCGGCGAGGAATACGCATCACCGTTCATAGATCCTCATCGGGTCAAGCACATCTGGGCGAGTCGCACCAGGGCCAGCGGTGGCGGTAGTAGCGGCAGCGGCAGCAATGGTGATCCGACAAGCCCAAGGTGAGCGAGCTTCTGTGTTTGCGATGCTTTGGACTGGGTTGGCAATATAGGGCTGAGTGTGATGGAAGACAGCGGATGTTTGGTATTGATCTCGTCAGGCTTAGCTAGGCTGTTGGAAAGCGCTTGCAGTGAATAAAAGTAGTGCCTTTGTTACAATACTCCTTTAAACCTGTGATGTTTCTTCTCATTGTCGTGTACATTCGCATTCATTCTGCTTCGGTGTTGCCTCAGACTCCATGTCAGGTATCTCGTCTTTAGCAGTGGAGCGTGGGTTTGAGGTGAGTCCTACCTGCTGTTGTCCTTTCCCAAATTCGTCCCCTCACCTCATCTTTACGCGACGCAAATATCATCTACCTTCTTCAACGCGTTATTAACTCGCGTCTTGGCTCCCTTCATTTCCCAATCTGTTGTGATGGCGTCAGTCCCAGCTCTCGAGTGAGACCCTCATTGTCCAGCGTTGAATACCACGTTCTGCTGTGCCCCCGCGTTTCTCGCTGCTTGACGTGGCTGGGTCGAGTCGGGCGCTGGGTGGTGCAGCAAACAGGCTGCCGAAATCTCATCTCGTTGTCTACGCTCACAAGTGTTTGATCAAATTGCATTGAGTTCGTACAGTCATTTGATTCCTTCTAAGGTCTATATGAAATGCCATGTCTAGTGAACTTCAGGTATACAAGCATCATCGTGGTTAGTCATAAACATTACTCTCCAACAGGTTCAAGTATCGTTCCCATGTGATGTTGAGACTACCATCTCCTCAAGCATTTTTTTTTACCTCGTACATCTTATGGGACGCGGGCGACTCCAGTCAGGTGAGGCGTCGCTCGATTTCGCTGTTCTTCTTCTTCAGGATGTCGTTCTCAGTGGTGAGAGCCTCGACTTGCTTGGTCAACCGGTCCTACCTGTTGCCCAGGTCAATCACCTGTATGGAAAGAGGTGATGTTAGCATTTGTCACAGTTTACTGTACTTATGTGCTCGATAAGAGTCACTTGCCTTGAAGTATGTGATACGAAGCCGCTCTGAGTCACGGTTATCGATGTGAGCCGTATCAAGGATGTCATCACTCAGCTCCTCAATCTGGCTCCAGAGATCTCGCTGAACTTGAGCCAGTCTTGAATCCTCCTTATTGGCGCGGTCAATGCTGCGATGCAACATCTCAGCATATCGCTCAATCTCATCGAGCTTGTTGCCTGTCTTGTGCCTTCGTCCCTCTTGACAAACCACATCTTCCTCCACGACCTAAACTTACTCAACAACATGACTAGCAACAGACCAGGCCCAATTCGTCGTCGGCAACTACACAAAGATAGGGAGAAGCTTCATCAACTCATGGCTCGAGCGGAGAAGGATAATGCATAGGCTGCTGCTTCAGCCACTCCTACCTCTCCTGCTGAAGACTCAACCCCTGACGCTGTCAAGAACACATCAACGGTCAATATGGGGGGTCATGGTATCGAATCACGAGCAAAATGCAAACATCGTCATCTTCCTGTTCGTGTTCTGCTTTGCCCTTCTTACCGATATCCCGAAAGCTCATTGGTTTCATGCAGGATCGTCACTACTATCAGCGCTCCAACAAAATGGACCTCCGCTACCTAGCCTTCCAACGCCGCATCAATCACGAGGTCGATGACAAGGTTACAGAGGCAAGCGCTGTGCTTGACACACAGGACCGCCGTAACAAGTCTTTGCTGTCTTGCCTCTCTCGCAAGGTTGATGGGCGGCATAGGATGTTGACTCGGGTTGAAGAAGAGAATGACAAACTTCGATCCCAACTGCAGTCGATGGAAGGTCTTGTAGACAGACTTGAAATTGACCGGAAGCGTCATCATCACCACGAGAAGCGAATACGATCTGCAGGTAACATGACTGAGGAGGAGCTCTTTGCCCTGCCGTAAGCCACATGTCTCTATTTCATTTGTGTTTATGACCATTTTGTTATAAACTGGCTTTGCAGCGTGGCCTGGCCGATTAGATTTATGAATCATATACTGTCGATGCCTACTATGGCTTTATACTGGATAATAGAACGTTCACTTGGAGAAAAGGTCTCGAGGGATGAAAACATGTGAGGAAGCTTTAGTCAAGTATGTAGACCTGGTTACAAAGGATCTGGTATAACAATCGACTGTTCAAGATTACGTGATTGTGAAGGTTGAACAAGCTTATGATGTAGTCCAGGGGTTACATACATTAGGTACAGGTAGCTCAGTGACTGCTACCTACTTGATCCCCTTTGTTCGTTTATAGACATTAAAGATAGTGCATGTTTTAATATAAGATTAGGCGTTGTTCCTTTAGATTTCCAAATTTCCTATACATTTTCTTGATGGGGCAAAAATAATAACTTTTGTTGGCTTGAAGCAAACATCTACAGTACCCAAATAACAAACAAAATCATTGACTATATACATATAACAACAAAGGAAGTAAAGAAGGGAAAATATTAACAGCACCAGTAATACCTTGTCTTTTTAGTCTTCTAGATTGGGCTCAGGAATGGAAGCTTCCTCAGATGTTATTGGAAAAGGGATCGCTTTCAGCCTACCCTAAACTCACAGCCACACCATCGTTGAGCCACTGTTGAGCGCCACATCCACTGGGAACATCCATGGATTGGAAGGATGTCCTTGGTCCAGGAGACAACAGCTCTCAACACGACAACTTACAAGTACCTGTGCGGTGCCGTTATGTGGCCAAGGTGACCTGATTTCCCTCGCCATAGTCGCCGGGAGATGCCTCCAACAGTGTCATGGATTTCGTGAGTGCATCGTTCTGCGTCAACCGCATCCAGCTAATTGTCTGTAGTGGTCGCGCCTATTGAGCCCTCTCTCCTCCGGGGGCTCCCGCAAGGACCTAGGACACGATCCTGCGAAACGACTGCATCGGTTCGAGAAACAATACAGCCTCTTACTAGTGAGGAACCGCAGAACTGGTGCATGCCCGCAACAAGTACTAATAACCGCAGTCCGCATGGAGGGCCTCGTCCAATCTATCTCGCGACAGCGACGCTGCCGAAACCCTTGAAATCCGTCTTCAAGAACTTACCAATATCCTCAGTGATGAGAGTCGACGACCCCTACCGCATCCATGTATTCAATACTGCTCGATCAAGCAAATCTACGTCCCTATCGGCAAGATCGCTACGACTTCGTACAATGAGTGGATCATCAAAGAGGCCGTACTCTTTTTCGCAACCCTTATCGAGAGCGAGGAAGAAGCCTTTGTCGAGAACCAGACCTTTTCCGCTAGCCTGACGAACCTGCTCGTGCGCATCACTGGCCTTAACAGCGTGCGCCTGGGCCTGGATACCGAGTCGCGTGTTGTAGAGCTTGCCTTTAATATCACCACCAAGATTCGACTGGACCCCAGTATTCTGCCAGCATGGTTCAAGACGCATCGAGGGGTGGCGCTTCAGAACAGGGAGAAGAACGACAACAATCGCGATGCATTTGTCGGGAGGACGCAAAAGGCCGATTTTCCTCTGTTTTATATCCTCATGGACTATATCCATCATGAGGGCAAGGTGGGCGACTTTGCGCGGACTGGACTGCTGTACATCATCGAGGCCGCGTCAAGCTCAGGACCGTTGGAGCAGTGGATTGTTGAGAGTGATCTATCGACGTTGATGGCGACAGGTCTAGGCGCCTTGTACAGTCAACTGAGCCGCAAACTGGTCGTTGATCATCTTCCTCACAACCTACCCCCTATTCTCGCCTTCTCCGACTACGAACACCCTACATCCAACTACGAAGTCATCAGCTCATGCTCCCCCGAGTTCCAGTCTCATCTTGAAACCTTCCTATCACATCTGTTGTTCTGGCAAGACGTCCTAAACCACTGTCGATCTGTGGAGGTCAAGTCGACCCTGCTGGAGCACTTTCAAGTCATTTTCTTGCAACAGTTATTGTGAGTATGCCTCACATGTTGTCTCATATTTTTGCTGACAGTCTAGATACCCCTCGCTGCTTGAGTCTTCCGATATCGACGGAGGTTCATCGGTGGCTGTTTTGACGTATTTGCGCCGTATCCTCGAATCTCTCGACCACCCTGATATGATTAATCTCATCCTTCACTACCTCCTAGCCTTACCCGACAACATCTCCGCTCGGCCTGGCTCAAGCTCCTCTGTCAGTAAGGCTCGCAAAAGAAAGTCGATGGATCTGGCCACCATGTTGGCAGAAAGGGGAAAGCCTACTGCTACTCCGTTGCTCTTTAATCTAGTGGATCTCATTCTTGCATGCTTGAACT
The DNA here is from genome assembly GCA_021655885.1 of Fusarium abutilonis. Classification (NCBI taxonomy): domain Eukaryota; kingdom Fungi; phylum Ascomycota; class Sordariomycetes; order Hypocreales; family Nectriaceae; genus Fusarium; species Fusarium abutilonis. Next base: position 39,619 of record JAJJWN010000097.1, on the reverse strand, counting down.
CACGGAACCAACAAACAATTCATGTCACGCTACAACTCGTGTCGGCTATCCTGAAACGGCACCACCGATATGCCATCGTTACCCTCCTGAGGACTGAGATGATCCCTATGCAGAATGCTGTCCGAACTGTTGGCGCTCAAGAACAAGAGGTCGAGTTCATCATGTCGTTGGCGGGAACAATAGGTGGCGAAGATGATTTCGACGAAGTATACCAGACTGTCCTTCGGGATACAATGTCTAGACTTGAGGCTCACCCTTGCTCTCTCAAGCTTGTCGCCCCGAGGGCATCTACGAGTAACCAAAGGCTACCCGACAGTCTCCCCGGAGCACCCAAGGAGGTTGGAGACCACACTCTTCGACCTGATGACCCCCTTCTCAATTCGCTCCTAGACCTCCTAGAGACCTTTTTTGTCAACCAGGTCGAAACGAACCTCTCAGTAACAGAGACACTCGTTAACCTAGCGATCTGTGGTTTTATGAAAATCGAAGGGTGGTTAGCACGGAGTCCGAGCTCCTATATATATGACGAAGATGAGGAAAAACGACGAAAGTCAGGAGACGACGAAGACGCAGAAACTGACACTGATGAAGACTTTGAAGAACTACCAAAATCACCAACCCCAGAGCAGAAGCAATTGAAAGCCATGGAGCGATGTCGTCAATGGCCGCAATGGTCTCAAGACTCTTTACCACGTGTGTTCAATGTTCTCAGACAATTGGAAGAGCAGGTGGTCTCCTACAAGAGGAGTATTCCCCGTTTTGACGAGTTGGTGCAACAACGGCGCGAGGCCTTCAGAACTGCGGATGCGATGTTACACCACGCTGGTCCCACCCCACGGCCAACCCCCATAAGTGAAGACCCTCCTGACAGACCAAGCTTTGAAGAGGTGTCACGCAACGGATCACCGTCCCGACCGTCGGCGCTGGAAGGGTTAGCACATCGTCTTCTGTCCGAGCTGGGCACGCCGAGCCGCCCCCACAGTCCTCGGGGTCGCAAGGAGCTAGGCCGTAGCTCTGGAAGCGGCAACGCGACACCAGGAAAACCTGGCTCAATAACTTCAAAGGAAGCGTCTCAAAACCGGGGACGGGGCACTCCTGGGCGTAGCTACTCCCCAAGCAGGACGCATGATCTCATCGACTCTGCGCAGAGGGCCAAGGAGGAGGCGCTTGCTCAACAGACAGCAGAGTTTGCGGCTATGGACCAGACTATCCTCTCTAAGAAGGTGGGACTACCTGAAGTCAAGGTTGAGCCTATTCCTATCAAGTTTGACAAGAAGCCAGTGTATGAGACGGCAAAGAGTGTGGATGTGCAGGAGTCTGCTGAGCACGTGCTTGCTGATGCTGAGATCAATGAAGAAGCGAAGCATGAGGACACACCGACTGAGGTCGTCGAACAAACCTCTGCTACGGTGGTGACCGAAGAGGAGACAAAGCCTGAAGATGTCGTAACTAAGACTGAGCCTTCTGGAGCTGAGCTTGCTGAGACTGAGTCCCCTGAACCGAGCGAACCCGCTAAGCCAATTGAGACCGAGACTGAAGGTGAAGCTGGCGAGGCCATTGGGGCTAGTGAAGAAAGTGAACCTGCAACAGAAACGACAAAGGCGAATGAAACCGAGTCCGAGGAGTCTGAGTTGAGGGAACCTGAACCACAGGAACCTGAACCACAGGAACCTGAACCACAGGAACCTGAACCACAGGAACCTGAACCACAGGAACCTGAACCACAGGAACCTGAAGTAAGGAAGTCTGAGGCAGAGACTCCTCGACCAGAGACACGAGACCAGGAATCACCAGAACCCGAAACCCCTCGGCCCAGAGAGAAAAGGGAGAACACAACGACGGTATCAGTCTCGCACGTCGTCACCAACGTCATAATCCTGCAATCCTTCTTGTTCGAGCTGGCTGCTCTTATCCAGGTCAGAGCGGGTCTATTTGACGAGGCGCGGTTCGTGTAAAAGTGAGGATGGGCATTCAACGAGGCGAGACTGAAAGAAGGTTCTCACGATTCATGAGCATTTGGAAGAAGGCGGCGTGGGATACTTTTGCTTGTAGGCTGGGTGGGTGGATGGATGGATAACTGAATCATGATTAATACCAAGACAGTGTTAGAGTGTTTGAGTATGATTGTGATTTTCTTGTGGCTTATGGGTGACTGTGAAACGTAACACCATTGTCGTTATGAAGCATAATTCTTGTTCGTTATATCAATGTCGGTCAAGAACGTATGACCCTAACCTCCTAGAGGTGCAACCATCACTGGTCACCCTCGAACAAAAGCAATCGCTGTATTCATGTATGCAACCTAACGCCTTCTATATGCAAAGTAATCATCAACTTCATGCATTCGTTTCATCCCACTCTATCCATCGCCTTATAACCCTATCCACGGCTTTGACCCCTTCTCTCGAAGCCTCCACCTCAAACCACTCGCGATGCTCCCTCCCGCAAGCCTCACACTTACCCCCGTCAAACTTGAGACCCATCCCCGCAAGCTCGATGTGCACCAGTCGCTCTACACGATGCACGTGCGGCGTCATGTGGGGAACCACACCAGATGACTCCAGTGATCCAGGCAGATAAGGGTAATATCGCAGCATCTCGACCTCATGCCCGCACTGGCGCTGCCACTGGTTTAGACGGCGCTGGACGTTGGCTGCGCGCCCGATCTTGAGAAGCATAGTGTTCTCAGCGGTGGACGGATCAGCGGCTGCAAACGCGGAGACAACGTTGCTCGCACGACGGGAGCGCGGTGGACGGTTGGAAGATGGGGGTGATAGGAGCGAACGCGCTGCGTCGACAGGCGGAGAAGAGGTAGAAGGGGAAGTAGGCGTGAGCCAGAACATATATATGAAGCCCGGCTCTTCTGAGTCAACGAACGGACGGGACAGCTCGGTCATGAGCGCTTCGGCAGTGGACGCGTCGAGAGAGTCGGGAATGAAGTCTTTGGGTGTTGACTTGCGTGATCGACGGGAGGATTTTCCCACTGACGCATCTTGCGACGTGCCGAGGTTTTGCTTCGGCGGTACGGGGATGGAAGTTCGCTGTACAGGACGTGGTTGAGGACGCGGGGGTCGAGCTTCTGGGGTATCTTCGACAGGGATCGAGAAGCAGAAGCAGCAGGACAGGGACTGATTCGGCTTTGGTTTCGGGTTCGACGTGCTCGGTTTGTGCCCTTCAGTATCGATACGCTGTCGTCCGTCCTTTTTGGGCTTCTTCTTGTCCTCCAAGTCCACCAAACCCAGCCTATCGGCTAGTGTATCCAAGCTGGTCCTTCCCTCGAGGATGGGCGTCGCGGTGGCCCTCGGTCCGGGGCTCGAGTGCGCAGACATATTCGCCTGTTCTCTGTGCTGCCAGCAGTAGAGACTTTCATCGCGAGGATCCGGCGTAAGAGGCCTTCCGCGCTTATCGGTGTTGGGAGTTTGCTGAGCAACGGGGCGACGACAAGGCCGACCGTTGGAAGTGATACCTCGACATGTTCCAGAGGGATTCTTGGAGTCGGAACGGTTGAGAAGGGATTCGGGGGTGTTTGCGACAAAGGGCATTGTTTAAATAAAAATGGCGGTGGACAAGGAGATGAGGATCAAAAGAAGCCGGGGGGCCTCAAGCTACGACGTCCCTTTTTTAAAACGAAAGATGAGGCGCCCGGAAAATGATTAACGGAGAGACAAGGCCCGTTTTAGGGGCCGTCAGAAGCTGGGCCTTGTTCACATCTTGGTCTTGGTTGGTGGAGGCGCGTCCACGATCCGGCTGGGCAATGGAGATGATGGAGAACATGGGAGTGAATTGGCTGTGGCTGGGTCGTGGCTGTGTAGAAGCGGCGCAGAACAGACTGAACAAGATGTTGATGAGAGGCAGCCTTTTGTGGTTCAAGAGTGATGGAGATGTTCAGCTGATAGTTGCTTAATATTTGGTGATTGATTGTGAGTGATTTGATGTTGGCGTATGGTAGGTGATTGATGGTGCAACAATACCGCTTGAGTACCTTGTAAGTTGCAAGTGTATCGTAGACCGGTTAGTAAGTGACTACATGTTTTTCTTAAATAATGGCAAGAATAAAAATAAAAGTATATGCTATCTCTAAGAAGCATGGGGAATGTCCTGTTTCTAACGCCTTGTTCTTCTTGAGTTCGTCATGCATAAAAGTTGTTCTAGCCCCAGGCCAGACCCTCTCAAATCGAATACTCGACGGCGCTCATCTCTTGACCAACGACTGCATTATAATAAGAGACCGTTTCCGAGTCAATACCATCATCGTACCTTAAATCAAACACCGCTCTCACAGTTTCGCATTAATTCGCACCCGGTGCATCTGGGCAACACCTTGATGGCCCATCCTGCAGCTCTGATGGAGCTGATGTAGTGAAGCTACCTAGGTAACCATAAAGGTTCCTTTAGAGTGATGGTGATGGCGATGATGGACAAGAAACACCCGAAGATGGTGCTTGATTCATAAAGTTGAAGCCCACGATGCCTTCAGCCACGATCTTGTCTTGACCAGAGGCGAGGCGTGAGTAGACAGATACACGTCGTCCGATGATTCCATCACCGCCAACTTCAAGCGATAGAGGTCCTTGAAGTGGCAGCTCTACAAAATCCCCTTGTTGACATGTTGGACGAGTTTGGAGGGCGAATTGGCGAAATAGGCCACATTCGCTTGCGTCTCGGGTCATATCACCACTAGAGCTTTGGGACGTTAGTTTCAAACGGGTGTAGAAGATGCCGGAGAAGGACTCACTGTATCACAACGTATAAGTCAGAGAAGCCCTTGATGCTGCACTCTTCGCTTGGAGTAAGTCTTGCGTGAGTTGCGTTGGAACTTGCTGGAAGGCCAGGAGTGTGAAAGGCGAGATCACCGCAGATGGACGAGATGGCGTTGATGGGAGGGTTGAGGGCAGCAAGGGCACCTCCTCGGGGTCTGTTTGTGTTTTCGGGGCCGCACATGATGATTTTGATGATGATTTTGAGTGCTTGTGGTATCTGTCGACGATCCAAAGAGCGAATGTCCTCTTTAAAGGATGAACCAAAAACACAACACCCCGCTAGATAGACTACCTTGTACCTGTTCATATTGGGCAATTTCATCTCTCTCATAGTCTCTCACCTTCAGTTTCAGTGGTTTGTGGCGCCAAACGTGCTCATCCAAGATACACCAATCACAGCACCGCAACACCTAGCGTTGTTCCCAAATCAGGAAACTCTTAGGTGAGCAAGTTTGAGGGGAAATGCTCCCAAAACAACAACACAAACACAAGCACCTTGATGAACTACAGTCTCAAAGATACGTACCAACTTGACACTGTAGAGCAAGAGCTTTGAGTGTACCTGCCTACCTCTAAGAAGAAACTAGAAGCAATTAATAATTCTTTGCTCTGACGCAATCCGTCTCTTCCGCCATGTTCCTCCACAAGCTTCCACTTCTTCCCCTCCTCTTGTTTGCTTCATCTTCGTCTTCCTCCTCTGTCGAGTCTCAACCTGATCTTGCCTTTGATAAATCCATCTTACCTGACGATATTCACTCTATATCAGCCATGTCTGTTGGAACCTACTCTCTTCCGGCGTTGCCGTACGCCTACGATGTGAGCATTCACCGCCCCTAATACAAACAAACACCATCATCATGAGAAACTCGAAAGCTAACTTGAGACGATAGGCCCTCGAGCCAAGCATCTCGGCTCAAATCATGGAGCTTCACCACAGCAAGCATCATCAAACCTACGTCACCAACCTCAACGCCGCCCTCAAAAACTACGTCTCTGCCGTCTCATCCAACGACATTGCCGGCCAGATTGCCCTGCAGGCTGCCATCAAGTTCAACGGCGGCGGTCACATCAACCACTCCCTCTTCTGGGAGAACCTGAGCCCCTCAAGCTCCCCCGACTCTAAACCCGATAGCGCGCCCACCCTGAGCGCTGATATCGCCAAGACATGGGGCAGCTTCGAGGCTTTCCAGGAAGCTTTCAAGAAGGCTCTTCTCGGCCTGCAAGGCAGTGGCTGGGGATGGCTGGTCAAGGACTCTCAGGGCCTGCGCATCATTACTACCAAAGACCAGGATCCCGTTGTGGGAGGTGAGGTGCCCATCTTTGGCGTTGATATGTGGGAGCATGCCTATTACCTGCAGGTGAGTTACACAGTTTCACTCTGATTGCGGGACGCTAATGTCGGGGATAGTATCTCAACGGCAAGGCCGCGTATGTCGACAACATCTGGAAGGTCATCAACTGGAAGACGGCCGAGGCTCGTTTTTCGGGCACGCGCGAGGATGCATTCAAGGTTCTCCGAGCTTCCATCTAAGAGTGCTACACACAGCACTATTCGAGCACCTGACTCTTCTGAAGAATGATACGAATGTTCATGATGTATTCAGGTTATCATGCCATTATGAACTATCTACCATAGAATTGAGATAGCACAAGTAATGCACTTGAATCTCAAGCTGCATCCTCTAACATGCCGTGAAACCGATCGGGCTACCCTAGCAACGTGCTTTACATCTGACACTCAGGTCTCGGCTGGCTACCAAGACCACGGCCAGCGTTTGACTCGCTCAGCAGATGTCGTGCACACGACTGTACTTACCCTCAGACAACGTGCCTTTAACCGTCCTGTGCAACTTTGTTATCTCCCCCTTTGGTGTAGATGATTATTATAGATATGCAGTCTTCCGTCTACGGCCCGCTATGAAGGGGGTGGACTGGTGAAGCTTGGCTGCATATGCATGTTTGTCCATGGACGTCACCATGCAGTATGCATATTTCACGGCACGAAGAGGTATATGCCATACGCTGAGAGCTCGATGGTCAGTTCTGTGCTACCAAACGAATTTTGAGGCTGTAGATATGAAGCATGTGTTTGTGTTTGTGTCTGTGTCTGTATTTGTGTCACACCAGCAATGTAGTGTTGGCCCTCAAGATTCCGCACCACTGGGAATCCGATATCGTTGCTGATAGAGAACTTTTGCTCAATATGGATAGCCTTCGTGGGTATCATAAGCATTGTGGCTGGATGCAACAGTGAGACGTTGAGCTGACTCTCTTATGCTCTAGTCACCAATACGTGTATTCCATTTTGACATATCTGAGCTGGTTGGCCCGTATCGAACGAAGGAATAACGGGCTGGAGCATTATTTGAAACGACTACCCATAGCCAGGCTATAAGTCCTATGCTTTCTATCGACTATGGCGTTGCTGGAACCTGAATAATAAACGGCGATATAATTAACTCAACGGCAAGACGAAACGTAGTGTTCGGAAGGATACATACTTCCCGTCTATCCTTCCACTTTACATAGACTCCTTTAATTATAGAATCCATGTAAAGATTAAAGCGGCATCTGATCATACTCACGGTCTTCCCGCACACGCGTCCGTACTACGGCGTCGTGCATCACAGGGGGGAGCAGCTTTTACTCGTGCGAGGCCTCAGAAAAAGGGTATAAAGAGGAGAGATGGGCAAGATGAAAGACTCCATGTCAAAGTGATACCAGTTGATTAGGGCGCACTCTTTGTCACTCGTTTTCATCTCTTTTTGCCTCGCCACTGTCGCTTCCATTCTATCATCCCTTTTTTCTTTTACTGCCATTCTTGTTAGACGTCATGTCTCTTCTCGCTCGCTTCGCCCTTGTAGGGTTTGGGTATGTGTTTTCTCTTTTTGATGCTGAAGTTACATACTGACTGGTTTGTATAGGGCATCCATTGCTCATGCACAGAGCTACACCGTGACTGTTACCGAGACAGTTACCGAGTGTGCTTCGTCTTGTTACTCTGTTGTCTCGCAGTGTACATCTACTGAGTACCTTGATACTACCTCTGGTATCAAGCTTTCGACTGGTTCTTCGGTTATCGTCCCTGTATCTTCTGAGACTTCTCTTTTTGAAACTACTTCTGTCGCCGATGCCATCTCACTGCCCACCGTGTCTCTTCCTTCGACTACCAAGTATGCCAACTCCAGCTTCGTCACCGACTCCTACAGTTCTACCGTCTTTGGTTCTGAGACCAGTGATGTGGCTTCAGAGTCTACCGCTGTCTCTGTTGAGTCTAGTGCTCGCGCTGGGGGTACCTCGTCGGACTCTGAGTCTGCTTACACTACGCTTGATGGGTACTCTACCAGCACTGCTTCGGAGAATGCGGTGACCTCTGAGACCATCACAAACATTGAGACTATGCCCAGTATCATCCAGAGCTTTGACTCGTCTGCCCTTGAATCGGGCACGACTGAAGTCTCTGAGACGGAGGTGTTTACTACTGAGCAGCCTTCGGAATCTGGCACTGAGAGCTCAGCTCCTACTGACAGCGTGAGCACCGATACCTACGTCTCTGAAGGGGGCAGCTCTACCGCTACTGAAGGCACTGGTGTTTCCACCATCACTGAAGAAGGGTCTACCACCACAATTCAATCGGTCCTCACCAGTCAGGTCACCGTCACGGAGAGCGTCTCTACCTTCTACACTGCTTCCACTAAAGAGTCTGCCACATTTGATGAGACCACTATCGTCCTCGGCACATCGTCTCTGACTCACACTACACTCATCATGGATGAATCTAGCATTGAGACAGAACAGAGTCCCTTGCCAACTGAAGATATCACCAGTCTCACTCAAATCACCCTGACCCGCACTGAAACACTGACTTCCACCACTGCTCCAGAGGACACGACAGGCATTTCCATCGTGGAGTCTTCCAACACATACGACACGACTTCCAGTGCTACTGAGAGTGCTTCTGAGAGTTCAGCTGTTGGAACTGACTCAACCGCTAGCGATTCTAGCCCAGAGTTTCCGAGCACTATGGGCATGAGTGAAGCTCAGACTACCACTACTCCTTGCGCGTCGTCGGCACACACGCATGTGTACGAGAACACCACCGTTGTCCACAGTACTGTTCAGCATAGCACTGATTCCTCGGCTCTGGGTGGATCTTTCACATTGACTTCATCCGGAGGTATCGGCTCTACCTCTGCTGCATCTGACCTGACTGAGCAGACCACGGCTCCTGAGGTTGAAACCTCAGAGACTTCCGAGTATCTTGATACCACCGCTAGCACAGCTCTTGGCACCGAATCCTCTGAAGCCACTGCGGCCATTGATTCCTCGATATCTACTCCAGGAGCCGAGTCCACCACAGTCCAAACCGACACTGATATCAACGCCACTCCTTTCCCCCAGCCCAGCACCGAAACATCTCCTTTGAGCTCCCCAGACTCATCTGCGAATTCAGTATCAACCGGCCCTCACGGATACGACTTTAGCAACCCCAGCTCAACCAACGACGGCTGGCCCACTGCCTCTTTCGACTCTTCCGCCGACGCCCCAACTGCATTCTCCTCGTCGTTCACGACCCTCGTGACTACGAGCAAGTCTACTTCTGACTCGACTACCACCAAGGAGCCTGAATATGAGCCTCCCGCTTATGAACCGCCCTCGTACCGTGAGCCTGCTTATGTTCGCAAGCGCTGGGGCTTTGGCTGGTGAAGAAGGACGTGAGGGGAGAGAGGTACAAAAGCATCTTGGTGCATTTCTTTTCGTTTCTTTTTTTTTTCTTTTTCTTTTGGATGACTTGACGTCTTTGTCCTATTCTTGACTTTTGAGTGTTTGTATCTGGGATACGTGGTTGCTTTTTTTATTGGGGGTAGATAATGATAGAAAATACATTTGGGGTGGCTTTATGATGACTTGTTTGATGATTGGTACGAGTGATGATGAATGAAGTGTTGTCCTATCGTGGATATTAAACAAAAGCGTTTAAGGCATTGAACCAAGATAAGTTTGTGACGGTAAGTCTAGGTTATAATTTCTCCTTGTGCTGATCTTGGTGATCTTGGTCAAGTAAATATATTCCTTCAATTAATACAAGACCTTGAAGAAGTGTCATAGCCTCATGAGGATCTTACTATAGCTTAGCTGAACTTTAGCCTCATCAAAACATATGTAGCACTGTGCCATGTTATATAGATCTTAGTGATGCCATAACTAAGAAAATTCACACCCCAAACCCTTGATATCTAACCTCAATCCAAACCATGTATGCCATCCAAAACACCAAAACTCCTTGCTCTATGAATCCCTTCACGCAGCCTCCCAATCCATCGGCTCAACCATCCACTCCCACTCCTGATCATCTCCTCCTCCACCACCACCTCCTCCAACAACATCCATACTCTCATCACCATCCTCCCACTGGCCCATCCCTTCCATCTCAACTCTTCTTGACGCAATTCCATATCCAACCTCCAGCCCGTTGAGAATCTGGCCCACGATCCACGTCAAATCATACATCTTGAGCGGCGGCGTCTCCTTGCCTTGTCCTGCATCTTTCCATCTATTCCGAAGCTCTTTGGCCTTCCACAGCGCTTGGTTCACCTCTCCTCTGCCCATGGCCTCATACACAGGACACGTCTCATCCTCGAGCGCCCTAAGAACATTGTGATGATACGCGTGCCCCGCTGCTCCGCCAAACGCATCCCCACGAGAAATGGACACGCCAAAGATCAAAAGCAAAAGGACAATGGCCTGCTCAATCCAGACGTAAAACTCGTGAAAATCGACTTTGAAGTTCCGCTCAGCGTCAACGACTGTGAAACCAAAGTCTTGCGGATGCGTCGCCCGCCGATGAGAATTCTCCAGGTCGATAAACTTCCAGCGCAGACGCTGACAGGCCTGTTCAAAACGGTGGAAAGCCTGGGCTGGTGTGAGGCGATTGTTTGGCGCTGTAGTGATTGAAAGCTGAGGTGCTGAATTGGAGGCGAGTGGGGCTGGTCGTGATGGCGAGTGTGAAGAGTAGACGCGAGATGAGGGCGTCGACGTGTTGAGACGAGAGCGTCCCTTGGCCCAGATGGAGCTGTTAAGTCCCGTGGGTGTCTTGGACATGATGAATATCGATTCTCAAGGGGGGTTGATGAGTTCGCTGATAGACGTTGCAGCCGTAGCCGTAGCCGTAGCCGTAGCCGTGACTAACGTTAAAGTTCCACGCCTGGCGTTTGAGAAGACGATGATGCAAAAGCAAGAATAAGAACAAAGATGTGATTATGTCAGCTTATCAATAGCGTAATCACTTGTTCAAGAATAAAGAGAGCGAAAAAGAAAAAGGCTGGTTATCAAAGAGATGAAGTGAGAGAAGTGCACAAGATAACAAACAGGGACAAGCCTCAAAACGGGTGCGAGGTTCATAGGCCATCCATTCGTAATCTCTGATTGGCTTACCCGGTACACGTTCAACAGTTGGTTGTAGGTTGCAGCCAGATACAGACAAACATCATCGTATAGGTATTGGTATCTAGGCAGGTATCGTAACCATTTCTGTATTGATATATACAGTCTGCATGTTGTACACACTCAACCAGACAGACAAACAGAGGGACAGGTAAACAGACAGACAGCAAGCCTCAATCCGGCTTCACTTGACTTGACTTGACTTCACTTCCCTACCCAATCCATGTCCAGAAATCAATCAATCAATACGTTAACCTGCTCGCCTGCCACACAAACACATCATAAGCTGGCCAAAGGCGATAGCACTCAATCCTGGATATATACCACCTCCAACTCCCGCAAACAAAATCCTTCCGGACGCCCTGCCCCAGACGCTATTCTAATGACCAAACGCAAAAGCAACAAAATGAACCAACACTCTCATCTCCTAGAGGTAAGGTAGTCTACGTTGACTCGCGAACCTTCTTGGTTGCCTTGGCCGTACCGATATGAGTGTTGTGCACCTAGAATCAGAGTTAGCTTTGCTTCACATTCATATTCTTCCCTCAATTTAACATACCTTGGTTGCAAATCGAAGACTCGTCAAGGTCTCCTTGAGATGTGTTTCGAGCGGCGACACCATCACAAACATCAGAGTCTTGCTGTTGCCACCCAAGCTGTACTGCAACAAGTGTGTCAACTTGGAGTTGCGGTATGGCACGTGGCCTGATCCTCGACCTAGAGCCTCAATTACATCGCCAAGGCAGCTGAGGCTCTTGTTGATGTTTTGCGTCTCCTTCATCCTGTCGCCCTCAGCCTGTGAATGCTTGAGACGCTCAGAACCTGCTAGATCCACCAGGTTGAGTGTGCCTTCGCATCGCTCTCCAGTTGCTGAGTTTTCTCCAATCAACTTCAGAATGAAGATGCTGTGAGATCGCGACGATCGTTCGTTGGCCTTGGTTGCAGCAACCGATCGGTTGTTCTGCGCCTCCTCAAGCATTGTCTCCACACTGGACGGACTATCCAGGCGTACCGATTTGCAGTTGGTGATGGATGTCTGCTTGCGGGTGTCGTCATGGCGAATCTCGAGCTTCCTCGAAGATCGCTCGTTGGGTGTCAGCAAGTCGTTGAGCTCTTCATTGTACACCTCGACGAATGAACCCTCCATTGTGTACTCCCAGGACTTCTCCTTGAGTTTGGTAATCGTGTCGTAGATCATGTGAGTGGCACGTGGAATCATACCGTCGGCTGACGACATGGTATGTGTCTTTCCAGATCCTGTTTGACCGTAGCAGAAGATACACACATTGTATCCGTCAAGTGCGCTCTGCACCAGTTGCGAGATCTCACCAAAAATCTCCTGGTTTTGAGTGCCTGGAACGAAAACGCGATCGAACTCAAAGGGGTAGTTCTTCCGCGTGATCTGTCCAAGGCTGCTCTTTTCTTCGGGCCCAGCCAGCACAATCTCAGCCGAGGTCTTGTCGTCAGGGAACGACATCTTGGCCTCCTCGCCTTCGCCATTGCCGAGAGCAGGTCGCACTCGGCACATGACTCGGATGTTGCCCTTGAGCTCCTGGTACTTGTTGAAAAGCACTCGCCGCTCAGTCTCCTCCTTGATGAGCTTATCTTGGGCCTCCTCGGCTGCACGAAGAGCTTCCTGTAGTCTGGCCTCCATGCTGGCAAATGAATCGGACTGAGCCTTGCTATCGGACTCGAGAAACTCGACATGAGATCGCAGCGAGTTGATCTTGGCTTCCAGTGTCGTGTTGGCTGCCGACAGCTCGGCAATGTTGGTCTGAAGGCTGTTTTTCAACGAGCGTTCTCGCTCAAGGTCGGTTCGAAGTCCTTCCACTTGGGCGCTGATCTCTTGAAGCTCTCGGTCCTTCTTTTGCAAAGACATGCCCATATCTTGATGCTCGTTGCCCATTCGAGTCCGTAATTCTTGGACCTCACGGTCTTTCTTTTGTCGTTCATTTTCCAGTTCCTGTTGGTAATGCCTGGTGAGACTTTCAATTCGCTGCTCGTGATCTCTTGTCTCCTGCTCCTGTAATCGGTCTAGTTCTCTTCGAAGCTCATCGACTGCTGCTCGATGCTGGCGTGACATGTCGTCTATGGTTTCTCGGTGCTTTCGTTCCTGGTCGTCCAATTGTCGTTGCGAATCCCACTTTTGCTTCTCCATCTCATGCCGGATTTGACGTCCCTCTTCTCTCGCTGTGTCAAGATCAGACTTCAATGCGTCGTTGCGCATGTCAAGCTTCTCCCTGTCGCCCTCCAATTCTTTCACTATAAGAGTGGTTAATAGCTGGGCATCAAAGTCCAGAAAGCTACTTACCTCTCTTCTTTGCCAATTCGAGAGCATCGTCCTGTCCTTTTCGCTCACTGAGAGTGGTGTTGACCATCTCCTTGAGTTCTTTGAACTGAGACTCCATATCGACAACTCGACCATCGACATCCCAGGCTACATACGATGTCAGATTAGAATCTTTACTCAAAAACGACTTGCTAGGAGACGGGGATTTGATAGGGGATGGAAATGTTTTGACTGGCGACAGAGACAGCGACTCTTGGAACTGGGCAAGTTTGCGCTTAACCTGCTCATTGCTCACGAGCTTCGAAGGAGCTGCCTAAGCCCGCTCCGAGGAGGCCTGCCGAGAGGTCATAGCGAAACTGCCGTTCTGACTGTCTTTGCTGAGGCGCTGGAAAGGGATATTGGAGATTTGCGTGGCAACTGATGATTGCGACGACTGGCGGGTCAAGGGGCGGGAAGTCGCTTGACTCCCAAAGGAATTGTCATCTTCAAGACTGAGCAGAGTAAATTTCGAAGTCAGAGAACTATCCCTGATTGATGACAGTGTTGAAGATGATTGTGATGTTCTGATTTTGTTGCAGTGAAGTGAGATGAGAGGCTGCGTATCGTCTACATGAGATGCTGTCGTACCATTGCTCGGCTGCTTATCGTATCGGTCTTCTTCGCGGAGACTATGTGCTGTGCGTGGCCTAGGTGCTTGGCTCTTTGATCGAGCATGAGCAGGACGCCCATTGACTTTCGAAGGTTGTGCTGAGGGAACATGTCGAGTCGAACCTGTGGTCCTACTATAGCTATTCGCTGATGCGCCAAATCGCGATTGGGTGACAGAGGGTTGCTTGAGCTGGATCAGGAGTTAGCAATTGCGATGTTGGCGCCATAAAAGCAATCAATGAATCTCCCGAAGTTCTGTTTGGGAAGTGTGGCGTGCCCATCGCCCGTCGTGGTGACAACAAACACGATTCATCCTTGTTGATATTGATGGCTTCGTGGGATAGACGACGTGTGATTGGAACTAAGCTCATGGACTGGATCTTGTCCACTTTGAGGCTGATAGAAGAAGGAAGATTGTCGTGCAAGACTCGATTTCTCGAGATCGGATTGAGGGGGATTTGTTTAAATCAGAAAGATACTCACCCCCGAAGACATGCCCGCAAGGCTTTGAGGCTTCATGTTGGATCGAACAGCCGATGCAGCAGTCGTTCCTGATACAGATTTTGTAGGATATTCAAGAGCGCGATCGGAAAGAGGCTTGCGCTTTGCTTCGGATTGCGCTGCTACGGATGTCCGAGTCAATACGAGCAACCACAGGCGGCAGATACGGCAGCGAGCAAGCTTACCTGGTTGGGGAATCTCACGCTTGAGGTTCTTGAGAGCCGTCAACGAGCTGGCTGTCGACGCAATGCGTGCATTGTGTTGCGACTCGCTCCATTCTGTGAGTCCTCCCCCTATTGACATGGACGATGGCGCGGGCAAGCGGCTCATTTTGGAGCTTCGAAATGACTATCAACAATGCGATGAGTGTCTAACGATCCGAGACATGAGGGACAAAACAAATAACGTACCGGATTCTCATCCATGGCGAAAAGAGTGCACCCACGGTTCAAAAACACAAGAACCAGAGGATACGGACAGCAATGAACAACGCGCGACCTGTACGAGCCGCGGTGATTGGAGGCGTCGTGAAGATGAGGAAGATAAAAAGTGAAGCAGTAGCAACAGAATAGTAACGCTCGGGCTCTAGCTCATAGATGGAGCTATTATTATGGTTGATTTGCGAGGACCCAGATAAGGGATAGCCTGGCTGGATATTGACGATGCGGGAGCGTTCATGTTTGGCCCAGCGGTTGCTCAGGCAACGACCAGAAGCGAATTTGGCGGCCCGCATTTCCATACCCAAGCGCAGAGACATTTATAGTAACGAGAACATAGAACTTGGATTATTATAAAAGTAGCTAAACATGCCAAGTTCATTCCTCGGCCGAATGATTTTCATAGTTCATGGCATCTTTTTAACCACAATGAGTTCATCCCGTTAATATAAGTCTTGGAGTAAAGACAAAAGCAACCTGTTAGCCACAATAGACACTATCAACATCTTGCTACAGCTTTAATTAAGCACAACCAACCATGATAAGAAGCCTGAATCCGGTACTGAATTTACAAATCAAGTCGAGTCGTGCATCAGTATGTCCTTGGAGTCAATGAGTTACCAGCAACATGTAGAGTATATGGACTTCACTCTATCTTGGCTGAGTCAGCAGTCATTCAAGCTCAACGTGGGGGCCACATGTTCACATGTCATGACGTTCAAGAATATACAACAGATGCGTTGTCGCAGGATCCAAACTCCAAACGCTTTCTCATTCGTTATTGTTAGCTTGGCCTGAGTCGCGTCTGCCTATACTTTTCCATTATCGCCATCTCGAAGCGAAAGATCCTCTGTTCTCTACCTCTCATGTCTCGATAGACAGACCTCTCTTCTTCTTTCTCCCACGCGATCATCTCGAACTCAACAATGGAAAAGTATAGCCAGTTTCGCGATCGAGGTGCGCAGCTTCTTAGGCTATTCTGCGCTCTTCACATGCTAATACTCCTCCAGCAACGGGCATTGCGCCTTTTCTACCCATCTCGACGCCCGTCTCAACCGTCTCAACATTCACCCACGCCGCCCTCTTCTTCTTCCGCCTGCCCTTCTTCATCGCCTACTTCCTAGGCTACTTTCTCGTCTTCCACTTCCTACCGTTGCCCGTCATCTTTAGAAAAGTTGCCCTTTGGGGCTTGATGGCCATCCCAGGAATATGGTGGGTTGACCTCCAGCTCGACGGTGTCAAACGTGGTACCCTCGCCGACCAACCCCGCGAGCGCTTTCCTCACCCTGGCTCTGTCATTGCCGCCAACTTCTCGAGCCCTATCGACGCCATCTATCTCGCCGCTATCTTCGACCCAATCTTTACTATTTCGTATCCCGACACCCGTCAGGTACAGCGTGTCAGCTTACTCGGTGCTGTCATTGCGGCTCTTTCGCCCGTGCGGACCAGCCCACCCAACAATGCCAAACTCGTCGAAATCAAAGACCTCTTGGCCAGTAACCCCGGTCAAGTCATCGCCGTCTTCCCCGAATGTGGCACCACCAACGGAAAGGCCATCCTTCCTTTGAGCCCGAGCATTCTTCAAACTCCACCCGACGTCCACATTTTCCCCGTCAGCATTCGATATACTCCCTCCGACGTCACGACTCCTGTACCTGGAAAGTGGTTCCAATTCCTGTGGGATCTTCTCTCTCGGCCGACGACATGCATCCGTGTGCGTATTGCAGAGGGCCAGATGAACTCGTCTACCGCAAAGACGAATGGCGCATCGACTTCCAGCCCTGCCGACCTACGCCATCGCAATGATGATGGTACCGGAATTTCTGGGGATGAGCAGCGTGTACTCGACCGCATAGGCGAGGCTCTTGCCAGGCTCAGCCGCGTCAAGCGTGTCGGGCTCACAATGAAGGATAAGGCGGCCTTTGTGGACGCATTGAAGGGCAAGAAATAAGTGAGTGATGGGCACAAGGGGTTTTATGATTGCTTTACGAGTAGCGGTGTGTGTTGAATATGTTGAGGAAGCTACTTTTCTCTTGAAAAGAGTTCGGATTCGGACTCGTTCGCATTGCAAGGAGCTATTTGGGAGGTTATCCTATTCAGTCGGCCTGATACCCACAATCATTCGTGGATGCTTGCTTTTATCGCATTATTGTGCTAGCCTTCGTGTTTCAGTCTTGTCGAGTTGCGAGTCTTGAAATTTGATGTAGTCGTAGCCTGTCGGTAGACTCGATAAGCAGAGCGTTTTGTGCATCAACTATTCTATTCGTAGTCATCATGCATTGAGAAAGAAGGCATCGAATATGAAAGCATTGTGATATCAGTTTTGACCCAGAAAATCTAAATTCGCCTTTCCCGACCCCGCATAGAACACAGGAATTATTTACAACGTTGCACATGATTTTTGTTGGTTTTTACGAGCCTCTTTAGTTGCTGAGACCGCTGTCGGTAACACAACCCTCACTGGCGTTCCTCACAAGCTGAGCATACTTGCTGAGCGTGCCCTTGGTGTATCGAGGAAGGGGAGTCTTCCAGGCCTTGCGACGTTGGGCGACCTCCTCCTCGGGGACCATAAGGTCAATGGCTCGCTTCTCAGCGTCGATGACGATGGTGTCGCCGTCCTCGACGAGAGCGATGGGGCCACCCTCCATGGCCTCAGGGACAATGTGACCAATGATGAAGCCGTGAGAACCACCAGAGAATCGGCCGTCAGTGAGGAGAGCCACGTCCTTTCCGAGGCCGGCGCCCATGATAGCAGAGGAAGGCTTGAGCATCTCAGGCATACCGGGACCACCCTTGGGACCGTCGTATCGGATGATGACAACCGTCTTCTCACCCTTCTTGATCTCACCGGCCTCAAGGCTGGCAATAAAGTCGGGCTCGGAGTCGTAGACACGGGCCTTGCCCTCGAATCGGAGACCCTCCTTTCCGGTGATCTTGCCGACGCAGCCACCAGGGGCCAATGAACCACGGAGGATCTGGATGTGACCGGTGGGCTTGATGGGGTTGCTCAGGGGCCGAATGATGGTCTGGTCCTCGGGGAAACCGGGCAAGTTCTCAACATTCTCCTTCATGGTCTTACCAGTAACGGTCATGCCAGAGCCGTCAATAATTCCCTCCTTGATCAGGAATTTGTGTAAAGCAGGAGTACCACCAATCTTGTGCATATCGGCCATAACCCACTTTCCGGAGGGCTTCAGGTCAGCAAGGAAGGGAATGCGGTCCGAAACCTTCTGGAAGTCCTCAATGTCGAGCTTGATACCGACAGCGTCGGCCATGGCAATAAGATGCAAGACAGCGTTGGTGCTACCACCGAGGATAGTAGTGATAATCATAGCGTTCTCGAAGGCCTGGCGAGTCATGATGTCGCGAGGTCGGATATCCTCCTTGAGGAGGTTGCGAATAGCAGGTCCAACCCTTTCACACTCGGCCTTCTTGCTGGGGTCCTCAGCAGGGCTGCTGCTGCTACCGGGAAGAGTCATGCCCAGAGTCTCAATAGCGGTAGCCATGGTGTTGGCAGTGTACATGCCACCGCAAGCACCGCCACCAGGGCAGGCATTTCGAATGATGTCGAAGCGCTGCTCCTCGGTGATTTCTCCCGTGATGTATTGTCCGTAGGCCTGGAAAGCGGAGACGATATCGATGGACTCGCCGCTCTTTGTACAGCCTGGGCGGATAGTTCCACCATAGACCATGATACTGGGACGGTTGACACGGCCCATGGCGATGGCAACACCGGGCATGTTCTTGTCGCAACCGGGCAAGCTGATATTTCCATCATACCATTGACCATTCATGACAGTCTCAATACTGTCGGCGATGATCTCTCGACTCTGGAGAGAATATCGCATACCGGTAGTACCCATAGAGATACCGTCAGAGACACCAATGGTGTTGAATCGGTAGGGAATAATGCCAGCCTTGGCAACAGACTCCTTGACAATGGCAGACAGGTCCATAAGGTGCATGTTGCAAGGGTTTCCCTCGTACCATACAGAGGAGATACCAACCTGAGCCTTGTTCATATCATCCTCAGAGAGACCGGTGGCGTAGAGCATAGCCTGTGAGGCGCCCTGGGCCTTGGGCTGGGTGATGTTTGACGAGACCTTGTTGATCTTGTCATCGGAGGCGCGGATGGAGGTTGTGGAAAGAAGACGGCTGTAAGAGAAGAGACGTTAGTATCATAAGAATCAATTGCTAGCAAAACCAAGTCAACGTACGCATGACTCCTCGAGGAGAGGGGGAGAGCTCTTGGAGCTCTTGTCCGCAGACGCAGTGACCGGGAAAGCATTATGACGACTCAGTCAGTCAATTGAAGCTTCAACGACAAACTCAAAAGCCACAACGTGCGTTTGAAATCACCCAGTGGTCTCCAGGTAGATCAAAGACGGGTTGAAGTTCTGGACGAGTTTGTGAATTTCTCAGGTGGTGACTGCGATGTCGGCTGGGTCTTTTTTACAGCACCAAAATTTCACCTTCCCTGTGATCTTCCCTGTGACTTCCATGGCTTGGGGTGGTTCCTCCAGCTGGAATGCTCCCCCGCATGACAATTCCGACGTTATGATTGGGCAGCCACTCGCGCTGCCAAGTTGTCTCGGGGAGAGTGATCCAACTCCGGGCACAGGTAGACTGGAGCATCCACTTGATAAAGTTCCACCATAGTCAAGTTACAGATAACTACGGAGTACAGCTTAGAGGAGTTAGTCGTGTATATTCTTCCGAATATTCCGAGCTTCTATCATACGATTCACCATTATTTGTTCACTTACGGCGCGTAAAGGTTTCATTGTAGAAGTTTAATGTCAATATTGTCTTTGCCAAGCACCGAGAGCGACACCGGACCTTGATCCCTGTTACTCCAACGCCGACATCACCATCAACATCAACGTCGACATCATAGTTCAACATTAGTGATTTCAAAATGAATCTCTTACTAGACTACACTTATTTTCCCCTCGCACTCTATATGCTACGAACCTGCGAGTCATAAATTCTCCTGTTTCTAATTTCTGCGCTGCCAACTGGTCAGTGATAAGATCTCATGAGAATTCATAACCGACTCACCATGGATGAGCAAGATCTCAACCTCCAACTTCTATAAGTCATCCTCCTCAACCAGCCACAGCATGTACAAATCTTCGCATAAAGTGAATCTCCCACCTCAACCCTCAAGTGCAGCACGCTCCAATCCATTAAATGCATCCTTGATCGTCTCTGAGATTCCCCTAATGTACTCGAACGCAAACACCCCAAAGTGATGTCCCTCAATATCCACCACCTCTGCAAACAGATCCTTGTCATACTTATCCCACCCAAGGTTTCGCTCTCCACGACTCATGTCAACATAGTTGGTTTCATTGCCGTTCATGGGCACTGCCTGCTTGGCACGGAGCAGGACAACCCGGGGTCGGGGTACACGGGAATCTTGGTCCCAAACTGGGGGTGTCCACGCCTGGATCATGCGGCGCGCATCGGCCATGGCACGGTCAGCGAGGATCTGGTTCTTGGTCTTTTCCTCCTCGGAGCCTTTGCTTGGAATCATTTTATCTCCGCTCGGGAACTTGGGCGGGTAGACGGTGTCGACCATGAGAATACCGATAACATCGATATTGCTGTCTCCGTCACCAAGCTGCTTTGCGATCTCAAGGCTCAAGTGTCCACCCATGCTCCACCCTCCAAGAATGATTCGGATCTTCCCATCTGCGTTGTATCGCTTGGGAAACTCGGGCTGGTCGATAGCCTTTTGAATAAAGCCACAGTATTGACGAGCCATGTCGCTGAGGCCCCCATCATAAGGCTCTCCGCTGTGGAAGTTTGGGTTGTGAATACCGTAGACGGGGCGGTACAAAGTCTCCAAGCAGTGGTAGGCAAAGGTTGTGCCACCGCCGTCGTGCATGAGGAAGACAGGGACAGTGTTAAGGGTACGCCAGTCAGCGGGCTGGACGATTTCAGGATTAGATTCCATAGTTGCTTGTCCAAGTGCTGAAAGATGGTCAGTAAGCTGTATTGCTCGATTTGATTCGTAATATCTCAGTTGAGTAGACTTGAAGAGAAGGTGTTGAAATACGGACCCTGTTCGAATGTTGCTTTTTATGTACCCTCGAGATGGATCTATCTTGCAAACACTTTGTGCGTCGAACAATAATTCGCTCAAACAGCTGAGAAACGCTCTTCTGGAAAACGAACACCGCACAGAGAAAAAACGGTAGAATGAACAGATCAATAGGATATTAGCAGCAAACAACTAAGAAAGCGCTATACTAACACTTTGTAAGTTTGTACTACCATGCAAGACGGGAACGGGCCTTGCCGTGTATCGGCGGTGAAAGTAGGCGCCATCGGCAATTACGGGGTTATGGTCAGGGGCCGGCCGGAGACCATCAACAGCCACGGGATTGAGAATTCCTCCATTTAAAGAACCCGAAGCTTCTTGTTATTGTACGCGTATTTAATGTGGTATTTATAGATTATTCATAATTCTTCTTCAGTCGCAACTTCAGTCGCAGCTTTAGGCTCTGCCAGATATCCCTGCAATCTCCAAAGGAGCAGATGCAGGCTGCGCATGCTTTTACTTCTCCAAGGCCTCAACACCAAGAACTCCTGGTCGCGGAATAAATCGGCCTCATCTCTCAATCGCTGGACCTCTTCTTCACCAAGTAGATAAACCAAGTCGTGCACCGCCATCTTGGCACCGTAGTTGGCATCCTCGACATCAAGGGTCGCGTAACCAGCCGCCTGACCCTTTGACTCCTTCGGAATCCACAGAACACACCCACCCACCAGCTTTTTGCCCTTTGCCTCATCCCAACTGGCAACTGGCTGGATAAACTTGGAGGGGGACTGGTCGGTCTCTCTGGTAGCGCGCAAGATCAGCGCATCAACAGCTTCGCGCCGTAGCAGTTTCAACAGATAATCCCCCATGTCAGGTCGCCAAACCCTCAAGCTAACGTTGCCTCCACCTGAGGGGTTTACCATGCCGCTACGCTGAGCGGAAAGTTTAGCTACATAGCTTCTGCCTTGCCGGATTCCTAAGATGTCAATCGCGGCCTTGCGTGCAAGAATATAACCTGTAAAGGGTGCTTGCCGAAACCGTTCTCTTGGGGTGGCATTGTCTTGCGCAAGATCCGCATCCGTTGACGACGTATCGGCATCAGTTTCTGTTGTATTTGGAATACTCCATGGCTTTACGTTGTTGAACGAAAGAGGACCTGGCGCGAACCAAGGGTTCGTCTGCTCGGGATCTGGATGTTGCACCAATTCAAAATCCTGAAGGAAGTATCTAGGAAGGAATGTGCCTGTATTCTTACACCATCGCATGGGAGTGATCAATGCTTCCGCTGTACGGTGTCAGCTATGGCAATCCACAAGAAGTTCAGTTCCTTACCGTATGGGTTGTTGGTAAGCTTCCTCCGGAACTGTCCTGATACCTTTGTAGGGGCAGCCTTCTTTTGTCGTCGTCTCGCTTTCATCCATGCCGGGTCCATCAATGGAGAGACAGGTAATGAACCCGATGCCGTTCTGATAGTCTTGTTCTCGGTGTCAATCTTTATAGGGTTGCCGTCTGCATCTTCACCCAGTCCAGATTCCAATTGGCGAACGAGATTCTCTTCGGTCAAAGCAGGCTTTTCATAAGAGACCCAACGTTTTTGACCTCCAATTGCCAGCCGGGAAGCCCGCAAGGGCCCAGCGTAAGCGGTCGTATATCTTTTCATGGCGTCTCGAGATGTTATTGCCAGTCCATCGCTGGTTGTGAGTGGTGTATGTTCTATTTGGGTCCCAAATTTCCAAGCTGGGGTCGAAGCCTTATCGATAACGCGTCGAGACAACCTACGTAACTAGAGCTCCCCCACCACTTCCGCCCGACTCCAGACCGTTAACATCACCACTTCATAATATCTTGTCATGTTCCTACGACCAAGGACATTGCGCATGCTGCGTGGAGCGTCGCGACAGCATGTGAGAGCCTTTAGCATCTTCAGCTCCTCTGCGCCGCCATCAATGCCACCCATGGCCAATATTCCCATGCCCTATATCGAAGAGTCGTCGGTGAGCTACCTTGGGTCTTTTCGCGCCATTGCTCTTAGCTGACAAGTCTAGGCCGCTGGAAGGAAAACATGTTTGTCTATATCTATTTCCGCGACTGAATCAATAAGCTGATGGGGTATAGGGGATATATTTTCCAAACTACTACAGGTAGGCCCCGGCTCCAACCGTCAGGACTACCATATTAACATTGCTAGGAACGCATCATCTGCCTCAATGGCGAAGTCAATGATTACATGTCCGCCTCGATCGTCGCGCAACTTCTTTGGCTCGAGTCCGATACCCCCGATAAGCCAATTACGATGTACATCAACTCTCCCGGTGGCTCCGTCACCTCAGGTAGGGTTCCTCAGCCACCTTGCCCGATCGACGCTTATAACGAGCTTAGGAATGGCGATATATGATACTATGACATATATCAAGTCACCAGTATCAACTGTGTGCATCGGAGGTGCTGCGTCGATGGCCGCCATTCTTCTAGCAGGAGGCGAAGCTGGCAAGCGATTTTCGCTCCCTCACAGCTCCATCATGATCCACCAGCCACTTGGTGGAACTCGGGGCCAGGCATCAGATATCATGATTTATGCGACCCAGATTCAAAGGACTAGAGAACAATCTAATAGGATCATGCAATATCATCTCAATAAGGCCAAGGGTCACGAGAAGTATTCGCTGGAG
Source organism: Fusarium abutilonis (assembly GCA_021655885.1). Classification (NCBI taxonomy): domain Eukaryota; kingdom Fungi; phylum Ascomycota; class Sordariomycetes; order Hypocreales; family Nectriaceae; genus Fusarium; species Fusarium abutilonis. Next base: position 15,821 of record JAJJWN010000097.1, on the reverse strand, counting down.
GAAATCAACGACCTAATGGAGCGGGATAAATACTTATCGCCCGAGGAGGCCTTGGAATTGGGCGTTATCGACGAGATTCTGACCAAGCGACCCGATTCGGAGCAGGAGAAGAAAGACGGACAGTCTGATGCGCCCAAGGCGAGCTAGAGACGTGGGTCATGGGGTTGAAAGATGTGATGCTCAGTATATCGCTGGACTGATCTAAATCGTTCATACTCTGCCTCAGAGTTGAAGTTTGAATTGAATTGTACAAATAGATGGTGTCTGATCTAGCATTATAGTAGGCAGAGTTTATATAATGATACCAGACTCGGGACTTAGTTATCAGTCAAAATAGTCTAAACCAAGTCCGTGGCCTTTTCTCCGTTTCGCAACGAGTTGCATGATTTGGCCAGGCTTATCTTGATACTTGAAGGTACTCTGTTAACGTCTGAGAATATGGAAACCAGATAGTTCTTCACACTCGATAGTTGAATGCCTGATAAGAAGTGAATGACTAACTTGGTTGTTGTAGATTGAGCGGATCGTTCTACTGTTCATGATATCTTGCTTGGTATGCAGCTTAGTTATGTTTACAAAGATTTTACATTTGCAAGTGTCCATTACTACTGGAGGGAGCAGAGAGATTCAATGCCAGTACATAGAAAGTTCTTTAATGCCGAGTATTCGCACCTTTGAACCTTATACGACAAGGACAAAACTTCTATCCGTAGAAGGATTGGTATATCATATCAAATGTCGGTATTTAAGGGCGGGCGCCTTGACGTCACGCCTTCATCCACCCCCACCAAAAGTGCCCCGCGTGCCCCTCCATGATCCAGATGGCGGTATCCGTAGAAAGTTTAGAGAACCCTTAATAAGACCTGCTCCCTGAAGATCCAGTGGACGATCAGCAGAAAAGTCAACACTTTACTCTGCAAGCTTCTCTCTTGTGCAACGACTGTACTTAAACATGGAGCACGACACCAAAACCCGTATGTGCTTTCCAACTCCCATTACCATCAACTGCGGCTGACCTCGCCAACAGCCCAATACCGAACTAGCGATCCCAATTCGTTCGCTAGTGAATCAGTTAGGAAGCGATGGCCTGTCATTCTCGTGAGACGAACAAATATGCCTCATACGAGACAATCGCTGACTTCAGCCTAGACCCAAGGCATTGATGATGTCTATCGCGCCGTTACCAAGACTTCCGACCCTGAGAAGTTAGCAGAGGGCAAGAAGATCATTGAGCAGCTAGCTGGTCTCAAATACGAGGTTGAGCACGATCGCAAGCTTGCGTATGATATACCTGTTCTTGAGCGTTGTAGGAGTTCTTGACTAAAACATGTAGTCCTCTTACCGACGATGGATTCACCAACGAGATTGAGGCCTACAACAAAGAGATCGAGGCTCTGGGCCCCGATGCCCACTGGTACGACGTGCCATGGCTCTTTTCTGAGTGCTATCTCTATAGGTAAAAGATATTCGAGTACACTTCCGCAACAACGGCTTACAATTTGTAGACGTATAAGCAGCGTCTTCCGCCTCACCCAGCACTGGAAGTCCTACGATCTCTTTGCCCGACAGAAGATGGATACATTCCGATCATCACGACCCGCCGTTCTCGAACTCGCCAGCAACTACAGACAGTTGGTCCAGCAGCTCCGCGCCGACAAAGATTCTACCCACGATCCCAACGCCGAGAAGATTCTCTTCCAGGAGATGTTCGAGATCTGCCTATGGGGCAACGCCACTGATCTGTCGCTGCTCACCAACCTGACCTACGAGGATATTCAGAAGCTCCAGGGTTCTGAGGCTCGTAAGGCGGCCGAGAAGAATATTCTAGTCAATGACCTGCCCAAGGCATACGAGATTCTCAAGAAGGCCCAGGCCGACGGCAAGAAGGAGCGTCGCGTTGATATTGTCCTCGACAATGCTGGTTTCGAGTTATATGTCGACATGATCCTGGCTGGATACCTTCTGTCGGCTGGTCTTGCTACTCAAGTTGTCCTGCGACCCAAGTCTATTCCCTGGTTCGTCTCCGATGTTGTACCTAGCGATTTCAGCGGTCTTTTGAACGCTGTTGCCAATCCCCGCGCTCTGTACGACACCCCCTCAGAAGATGAAGATCTCCAAGGAAAGAAGCCCGAGCCTCTCTCTGATGAGGCCGAGAAGGACCTCCAGTTCCTCTTCCAAGAATGGGCTACGTTCCATTCTGAGGGACAGCTTACTCTCCGACCAAACCGATACTGGACCGCTGGTGGCAGCTTCTGGCGACTACCCGCCGAGAACCCTGAGCTTCACGAGGATCTCAAGCCTGCCGAGCTTGTTATCTTTAAGGGAGATTTGAACTACCGCAAGCTCACTGCCGACGTAAGTCGTTCCATCATTTAGAAAATGTGATGCTGACATAGTAACAGGCTGCTTGGCCTGCCACCACACCCTTTACCGAAGCTCTGGGTCCCATGGGCCTCTCATCAGGCGTCAATGTCTTGTCTCTGCGAACATGCAAAGCCGATGTCGTCGTTGGTCTTCCCGAAGGCAAGGACGAGGAGTTGAGGCAACTCAAGGGCGGGGGTGGTGATTCTGGTGCTCGAAAATGGGCATGGAACGGCAAATGGGCCGTTGTTAATCTTTCGCAAGGTCATTAAAACGAAAATCAGAAATTATAAAGGGTATTATATTGGATTTATTTCTTGTTGATTATGAGATCATAGATGTGATTAGACGTATAAAAGTGCATATAGAGACTAAGAATCGAGTACACCATCGGGCAAGGTTCTTCCATTTCTGCTCGTCCCTTGTAGGTATCTTTTATGTGCCAGGGGATTTTTCAAACATTCATAAGCATATTGAAAATAGCAGCTAATATATGTGGCTGTCTAGGAGGCAATACTAGGCTGGATAAGGGTGTAGTGACACGAAACTATCCCAAACCGTTCGAATGAATTGCTTCCCCTGATACTGATCACTGACTTATCGCCTAACAGAAACCAAGCTCGTATTCTTTGGTATCACTGAGGCTGTCAATAACATGACATCTATCGGTATGCAGTTGCTGTTTATCAGGCTACATTGCTCGAAGGTGATTTGATCGACATACAAGTTCCACTCATGCAAAGCCCTCGTTCTCAAATTGCGCAAATGTCTTCCGTTTAGGGAGGAATATCGCATTGAATAATGAATATTTGTTGCTTTCTTCAGTAATCAGGTCTCAAATGAACCCCAAATTGCCCCTTGGTCATGCTTGGCTATCATTCTAACCAGATCAAAGTGCAGGTCAAGAAGGTAAAGGTTTATGTATTGAGGAAACGAACATAATGTTCTTAGTAACGAGCACGAGCAATTTCAGCTGATAATAATTTGTATCTTTAGGTTCGTAAAGTCCACTCATGTATAAGGGCTATGCATCGTGAGAGTTTCAAGAGCCTCAATCTTGCGTCGTCCTAACCGCCCAACCAGCAGCAAAACACTACGAACAGAAACAATTGCGACAATCTTGGGTCTTCTTTATTCTCCATTGAGGTTGATAACCTTTGCTCGGTTACCCTCTGCTGCTTCTGACGCCTTTCTCTCTCGCTTCGCTTCTATCTGTGCCAGAATGTCATCGTGGAGGGATCCAGGCGTTCGAGCACCACTATTGCAAACGCGGTCCTAGTTAAATCGTCAATAATTTTTCTACCATTGACTTATGTTAGAAGGGGGTAATAGTACCTGGTCAGGTTGGAGACGCCCATCGTCATGATAGTGGCAGTATACTTCGGCATTCGGTCGTGCGACAAAACACTCGTGTTTCGAGATTAATGATTGAGCGGCTTTGTTTTTCTGATCAGTATAGAAAGAACTAAAGGGCAGGCGAGAAAAACAAACCATTTGTGGTGCCTTGGAGGGGGCCTTCGCCTTTAGCAGTAGGGGAAGAGGCTTCCCACTGGTTGAGGACTTCCCGAGTCGGCATGTTAAATGACTTAATGAACACGATTACTAAAGCGTTTGAACAGGTAAAAGTCGAATGCAGGTGAATTATGGATGGGTGGATGTTTGGGGTGTAGGTAGTTGGAGGATCTGACGATGTGTTTATGAGGCCAAGACTGATCAAGTGTTGATATGCTCAGTTTCGTGCCTGACGTCATCTGGCTGAGTAAAGGGATGTTAAATTGCAGGAAGCAGCTGTAGATTTATGGTGCATTGCAGTTGCACAAGTGTAACTTAAGGTACAAAGGAAGAAATGTTGGGATGGTCCCATTGGTTATGGGAACTCGGTGTAAGTCGAACTCTCGTGAGAGAAACACAAAAGTGTGACTGTAGCCGGTGAGAAGTTAATTAGTAAGAATACAGGGTTTGAAATAATTCCAAATTAGAGAATAAGAAAAGCCATCCAGGTTGATAGTATTTAGAAAGAATGTTATAGTTGTTTGGTGGAATGGAGTTGAATATGTGTCAACCCGACAGCTTGGTCCCTGTCGAGAATGCTACAAAAACCCCGACAGCATCATTGAGGTTGTTGAGCTAGAGCGTACAGAATGATATATATCAAGTATGATATAGTCAAGCATAAACTACATGCGACAGGCTTATGCACTGCTCTAATAAGCTGTGCTCTTATTGATGAGTTTAGAAAAGCTATTGTCAAAATTCTTCAATTTGCATAATGAGTCTTCCATGTATTGTTTTGTAGAAAGGCATGGCCCCGCAAATCGATCCCTCGTCAGGTGACGGGTAATTCATCTCAGAGGCACCTACCTACCTATATAGCTTCAACCAACTCTGGTTAATTTTCAACCAGCCACTGCATTTACCATTCATCGTGCATTCAGCTCTCGCTTCCCCAGTAGCCGTAATGGAGATGAACGGTGAAAGACCTCTCCTTCCTCGTCTTCCAAGCGGCATGGCTACCCTGAGCCACAGCGCATCTGGTACCCGGTCTGCGACTTCGGCAAGGAGGCATGTCCGCTCACGCGAGGGATGTTTGACATGCAAGTACGTCTAATCTTACTTCTATAAGAGTTGTAGTCTAACGATTTCTGCAGAAGGCGTAAAGTAAAGTGCGATGAGCAAAGGCCTCGATGCTCTCACTGTGAGCGACTCAACATGGAATGCAAATGGCGGCCTCAACCACGATCAGGACCTCAGAAGAGACAAGCATCTATTACTGATATGACAGATTACCTTCCAGGCCAGAGTCTATCTCCTACAGCCGAAACATCACCAGGAACCTCGGTCTTTCAGCCTGGTCATGCAGTGGATGAGGTGTTTGATTATGCAAGCTTCATGTGGGATTATGGCGATTTCTGGCAACAAGCCTCACCTGACAGACATCAGAATCCGGGATTAGAGCCAAATATTCTTGTGTGTTTTTGTTATAACGTTGCCTCTATGCGCAGTTACTGACATGGAAGAGAAGGCCCATTCACAGATCACGTTTCCAGATAGAACAGCCCTGGCAACACCGCTTCCAGCGCCTTCGCTGATGCAGAGTAATGATGGCCAAGAAAGAAGCGACGTTTCTCGGGGAGACGGGAGCAAAAAGCTGTTAGAATTCTTCGCCAGCTCTGTCAATCCTCCAATCATCGCAGAGGTTGAGACTCAGAAGAAGTGGCTCTCAATGCGACAGGCTGTCGTTGAGATGGCCAATGTCTCTCCAATGGTGCGGCATGCAATCATGGCCTTTTCGGACCTCCTACTTTCTCGAAGAGATGGCACGTGGACCATGAGCGACCAGGATCACTACCGACAAGGGGTTGCAGAAGTTGCGAGTCATGATGGCGTGTCTATGCCTGAGCATAGCCCTGCCCGCGAATATCTCCTTGCTGCTTTATTCTTCCTCAGCTACATCGATATCCTCGAGAGTCGTCTCGATGCCGCGCACTCCAACCTCAAGCGTGCGTACTTCTTGTTCCAAGGAAGCAACAAGAACAGCTTGACAGCGGTGGAGAAGCAATTACTTCTTTGGATTCGACTTCTTGATGGGCGGGCGGTGTCGGCAGGGGGGGATGGCTTGTTTCTAACCAAGGATGATGAGGTTCTTTTAGTGGAAGCGTCACCTGCAAGTTTCGATGGAGAGCCCGACGAAACTTCCAAAAACGACCCGACGGACGACATAGAGGATGTGCTTTTTCAAGTGTTGTATCAACCTGGTGTCGTTTTCTATCAGAAAGTCCAAAGTTTCATGGGCAGGATCTCTAAAATTGATCCGTGGCATCGGTCTCGTGGTACAGTTGAGGATGAGATCGAGGTCATGAATATGGGCACCGTGATAGCGGCCGATTTGCGAACTCTGTATGAACAGCGTCCACCTCTCATGGACTATGCTGTAGCAGGCAAGTTGACGGAGCCTCATGTCTCGAAACATCTGGCCTTTGTCATCACTCGGGCGTTCCGAACATACCTATCAAACTATTATGCCAGCAAAGTCCATCTCCATCGCGTTGCCTACAAGAGCCTACCTTTGACAAAGGAGGCGTCTGAAGCTCTGGACCAGATCCGGAAGCTGGCTCGCCAAATTGTGGCCGATTTGGACCCTGAAGATACGCTCCCCATCAATATGCTTTGGCCGCTATTGATGTTGGGCGTGGAAGAGCAAGATGCGAGCGAGAAGGCTTGGATCAAGACTCAGATCCTCAGGATGGAGAAAGTTGCTGGCAATGCGCGCATCACTGCCCAAGTGCTAGAAGAGGTTCAAGCTCGACAAGAAGCAGCCAAGACACGGATGGACATACGGGCTGTAATGCACGCCGTATTCAACTCGTGCTTTGCCATTGTCTGAGCAGATCAAGGCTAAGAGAACGGGTGAACAATTTGCTCTTGATTCTAGATTCATCCTATTACCAAGATAGGCTACGTAAAGCCGACATGCTTTGCAACCCATTCGGCTTGAACAGTCTATCGACCACGCGACTGGGCATCAGTTTACCTCCTCTGCTCCTCCGCTTGATGTTTGATGCTCGGTTCGACAGCCCCACTCACACTCATCGTCCCGATCGGATGTGGCCATCTCCAACTTCCCCGCATGAAGATTTGGTGGATCAAGTTGGAGACAGCTTCTCGGCATTTGGACGACAGATACGGAGTCCAGACGGTTAACCGCAATCTTTCTACGAATCGCTTCATCGATACATGGTACGCCACCGTTGGATACCAATGGAGAGACCAAAGATAGCCCCCACAAAGTCGCGGTTAAGCGTGGAACAAAGGCCCAGCCATGGTATAGTCAGCCCGTGCTGGTTTCGCACAAATTCATAGTCTTCTTATTCATTCATCTCCATCTCTCATCATACCAAGACTCTCGCCATCTCGAATACGTCTGTTATTCTACTTCTCAAGATGGGCTCAATTTCAACAACGAGCAAGGGCAAGGCCTTTCCTCCGGGGATTCACGTCCCCTCTTTGACTTGGTTTGGAAGTGATGCCAACCAAGAGATTGACTGGGACCTTCAGAAGAAGCACATTGAGTTTCTCGTAAGCTCTGGGCTTGATGGAAGTATGTATATGCGCACCGACTGGACTCTCTTTGACCCAAAACTGACATATTCTAGTTGTTATCGCTGGAACCAATGGAGAGGCTGTTACGCTCTCCGCCGCCGAAAAGTCACAGCTGGTGCGAACGACACGCGAGATGGCAGTTTCACTCGGTCGTCCCGATATCACAATTACAATGGGAACCTCATCGCAAACTACACGGGATGCCATTAACGAGACACGGCTGGCAAAAGATGCAGGAGCCGACTTTGTGCTTGTGCTAACGCCTAGCTACTTCCACTTTGCCATGACGCAAGATGCGATTGTGGCATTCTTTGAAGAATTAGCCGACGCAAGCCCAGTTCCCGTTCTCGTCTACAACTTCCCAGGCGTTGTTGCTGGTCTTGACGTCAACTCAGAAATGCTGGAGCGTCTGGCCCAGCACCCCAACATTGTCGGCGTAAAGCTGACATGCGGTGGAATCGCCAAGGTTGCACGTGTGGCCGCCCAGTTCAAGCCTGAGGACTTTTCTGCTCTCGCTGGTCAGAGCGACTGGCTTGTTCCCGCCATGGCTGTGGGAGCGACAGGTACAGTCACCGGAGTTGCGAACCTGTACCCCAAAGTCTGCCTGCGAATCTACGATCTCTACAAGGCTGGCAAGACAAAAGAGGCTGAGGCTGCGCAGCTGGAACTGGCCAAGATGGAATGGGGGTTCGCCAAGGGCGGCATCAACGGTACCAAGTGGGTTGTGGCTAAGATACGGGGATACCCGCTTGACAGCTGCCATTGCCGAAGACCGTATCCCAAGTATAACGATGAGAGCAAGCAGGATTGGATTCTCAAAGTTGTCGAGCCTCTCTCTGCTGTGGAATCGAGTCTAGGCAAGCGGGGAGCAGACATTTAAAGGCATATATCTTGAGTAGATGACATCAAGAACAGGATTAAAAAGAACAATATCAATAGAGTCGAAAGCAAAGTATTTCCTGTTGACACATAACGAATGAACGACCTGTGGAGTTATTGGGTAAGGTCGTCGGTTCAAGATACCCCGGTGCCCGGTAGACGTCCCCCATGCTACTCATCCTCCAATCGCTTCCCTCGCTTCCCTCGGCTCGCTAACTTCAAATTCAGGGCGTGATCCCTGCAAGAGGCGGGTGATATTTCTCACTGTTTGCTTGAACCCATGTTTCTAATGACCTCACTCTCGTCTTCTCCACGCTATCCCCGGATTTTGTTTCTCCACGCACACTCCATTTATACCCCAGTCTGAGTGACAAGACATTCACACCCCGGAATGAGAATGAATCGACGTTGGGATAAATATCCGGAATAGTCTCCTGCGGGGTTTAGGATTTTAACTCAATAGATCTGCAGCGAAGCGACAATTCTACAAGAATTGCCTGGTTCAATGTTGTTTAACTTGTAGAGGCTCTGGCTTCACACGAGACAACTCTGCTCGTGACCTAACTAGCATCTCTCGATATACTCCAACGAGACATTCATCATGGGTGGTTTCCGCGCCGTTGAAGATCGGCCAACGCCAAAGGAGGTGTATAACTGGCGCCTCTATACTGAAGCATCCGTCATTGCCACGGGATCACTGCTGTGAGTCTTTCCGAGAACGTGGATAAATGTTTGGTTACTGACCATAAGTTCAGCTTTGGTTATGATTCCGCCTTTATAGGCACTACGATCGCTCGCGACAGTTTCAAGCGAGACTTTGACATTCAGCCAGACGAGTCGGCAGATATCTCAAGTAACATCACCGCAACCTTTCAAGCAGGTGCCTTTTTCGGTGCCATTATTTGTTTTCTGGGTATGTTCACCTCAAGCATGGGGAGATGTTTAAGCTAATCAAAGATTATTGGGACAGTTACTGAAAAGATTGGTCGCAAATGGGCTCTTCAGGCCAATGTCGTCGTTTTCCTCATCGGCGCCATTCTCATGACGGCTGCTACACATCAACTGTCTTACATCTGTAAGCTGGCGCTTCGAAATAGATTCCGCGTGTTTATCTAACACATTCAGATGCCGGTCGTGCCCTGACAGGTATCGCATGCGGTGCCATCACCGCCACAGTCCCCAGCTACATCGCCGAGCTCTCCATCGTTTCAATCCGAGGTATCTTGACCGGTCTTTTCGAAGTCGCCTACCAGATTGGCTCCCTCGTCGGCTTCTGGATCAACTACGGCATCAACCAAAACATGGATCCTACCTCGGCAACAGCATGGCGTGTCCCAATGGCTGTCCAGATTGCACCCGCTGGTGTTCTCTTCATCGGTGGCTTCTTCCTCCACGAGAGTCCTCTGTGGTTGATGCGCAAGAGCCGAGAGGAGGATGCGACCAAGGCTCTGGAGAGTCTTCGCAAACTCCCTCGTGATCACAAATGTAGGCAATAATCACCAGCTTTGGAAGAGTGAGACTAATGTAGCCATGATAGATCTTCAGGAAGACCTCGACATGATCCGAAATCGTCTCGCCGATGAAGCTGTTGTTGCTAGCAAGTATGGCACTGGGCCCTGGGCCCTTTTTCGAGGAGCTCTCTTCGAACTATCTCGCAAGGGAATGCGTAACCGCGTTATACTTGTGTTTTGCTCTTTCGCTTTGCAGAACATGTCTGGTGCTGCTGGTGAGTAATGTCACCTCTTCCTTAATGCATAACTAACATGTCTGTAGCTATCAATTACTACTCGCCTACTCTCTTTGGCTCGCTTGGTATTACTGACGTCGCTTTATATACGGGCATCTACGGCCTCGTCAAGGGTTCGTTCAAGTATCACTTCATCTCCTGTACCCGCTGACTGTCTCCCAGCTGTTGCATCCATCATCTTTTACGGCGCACTCATTGATATGTGGGGACGACGAAACCCCACGATCATCTCATCTGCCATCTGCTCTACCTGTCTTTGGATCGTGGGAGCCTATGTCAAGATTGGTCATCCCGCTAGCATCATTGCTGAAGGCAGAGAGCTTTCATCCTCGACAGCTGCTGGCGGCAAGGCTGCCACGGCGATGATCATGATCTATTCCGTCTTGTAGGTTTATGCACCGACATAACTTGATATACTGTGTGTTGACTTTGCTCTAGTTGGTCTTTTGGTCTCAACGGTATCCCGTGGATCGTCTCGGCTGAGATCTTCCCTGGCGCTCTTCGCAACTTGACGGGTACATGGGCCGCCTGCATTCAATGGTAAGCCGGCATGCCTCTCTCATCATAAAATAATAACTGACGACTTGACAGGGTTACACAATTCGCCATTACCAAAGCTCTTCCTTACATTTTCGAGTCTTTCGGCTACGGCACCTGGTTCTTCTTTGCTTGCTGGATGATGATCGCCACCGTATGGGCCATCTTCTTCCTACCAGAAACCAAAGGTAAAACGCTTGAAGAGATGGATGTCATGTTTGGGTATATTCATGATCGAGCCCCAAGCGATCACGATGATATGGTCAAAGTTGGCGCTAGGGCTTCTGTGATTGAACACTCTGAGGAAAGGGCTTGAGTGTTTTAGCCTGGACAACTATATACCCATCCAGTCTGGTACAAAACGCAAGTCTTGACCTTTATGTCACCCTCTGGTGCGATCTTGTTATTCAACGTCTGAGAGAATCTTGTCTAAATCTCCGCTCGATGTAAAACTTTTGTGTCACCAGCCTTTCCTCTCCATTACAGTGAATCCTAACAGGTGTCTCAACCCATTGCGATCGTGGCCGTCCAAGCAGCCACGCCAAGTCTCCTCCCATTCTATCTATCACTGGTGTCGGGTTCTGCTCCAGAACTGGAGAAGGTAACTGTTGTAAATGTTCCAATCTACCAAAAAGAGGCTCCAGTGGTTCAGCTTCATAAGTAAATGGTGTATCCCATGTCATCCGTCCATGGCCCATGGTGCCTCTGGCGAAGCGTTCTGTAAAACCTACGCTTCCCATCCATGTCTCCTGCCTTCCACTACTGGAGTAAGGTGACGGTGATGGTGGGTTTTGTTGCGATGACTGTACAAGTATAGCTGCACTAATGGGACTCGAGGGTCTATCTGGGTATGAGGGAGCGTTGGAAGCCTGGTCCATTAGCAGCGCTGGGTTGACAGTCTGCATTGTGGGTTGAAGTTCGTCATGTGGAAGGCTGTTGTTATGCTGAACTGACCAACCCTCCATTTGAAGAGATGAGAAGGTGAGAATAGTAAGATTAGTCTACGCAACTTGTACATTTAGTTGAGATTTTGCCAGTCTACTGGGTGGCGATACCTCTTATAGGTAAATACATCGATCAGGACGTCTATATAATGACCTAGTCTAATCTCGTTAACAATGGTGTTTCTTTTGTTAGTTAGTAGTCAATATTCCTCACGGAATAAACACTCTGGCAGATTTATTGCTTTCGAGCCTTCAACTTGCGTTTCAACGTGATGCCGCTTCTTTGTTCTTTGTTGTGCTAACAAGGGCCTCCGAGAAAACACTAAAAATAACACACAGCATGACGACTAGTAACAAAGCTGTCGCTATTTGATTCTACCTGTTGGGCTCTTTGTTTAACGATTCGTAAAGGCCGGGGTAGGCAGTATCCATAGAAACGTAACTTCGCTCGCTTTAGAGTTCACTCCTGCTGTTCATATATTCTAAAGACGAGTTATTTCTCTTGGTGGACGAAAACTCAATTGAAAATCCAACGTTGACACAACAACACGGTAAAGAATTCTACTGGGAACAGCAGCCATGATGATGTCCATATAATATGTAAACCCACTCCATCGCTCGAACGAGTCATTACGATTAGTTAAAAGCACACTTAGTAGTGGTCGAATAAAGATTGTCAACTTTGAGGTGGTCTGCAACTATCTTATTTAAGGAACAATCCTATAATCTCGGCGAGAAGACGCGTCTTAAAGGCTGGAGTCTCATGCATCAAGCTTCATAACTCATAGATTTCAGTTATGAAACAAACTCGAGTAGTCTTCGTCGCCAAGTTAACACACATAGCATTCGAGTTCGTAAACGTGATCACGCTCCAGTGTATCTCTTATAACACCGTCTAAGCCCTGCCTATCACTCCTCTTTTGCGAGCTATGTCGCTTCTACATACTCACTTGGCTTGACACGATCCCGTAAAGATGCGTCTTGCCCTCGTCTTCTATGCCCTACAGGGGGTCGCCGTTACTCAAAACTCATATGATACTATTACTAGGGAACAGTGTTTTACATGGCTTCAAGAGAATGCTCCCACACCTATCACAGAAACTGAGGCCTTCGAAACGGCTGGATTAGAATTCGTGAGGTCTACTCAGACGGTGTTTACTACTCAGCTTACGGCTACGGTTACAAACAATGTGACCGAGTCGACGACGGTTACTGCTCAAAGCACATCTATTTCCACCATTACAAGCTCTGGTAGGCGGTCTCTTAGCCATTCGTGATATGGGATCATGGCATCTGATTAAATTTTAGTTACGACTACTGATGTGGAAACGGATTCTACGACAACCGCCACGTCTAAGATTCCTAGAACTTTGGTTGTGGCTAGCAAGCTAACTCTAACACTATCACCATCTTCTGGATTCGTTCCTATCGCCTCCCAGTCCGGATACGTGGCTAAGAAGCGTCACCTATTGCCCGAAGACAGCAATGTTGACCTTCGTCTTCCTCACAAAGAGAGATACAAGCCTAAATTCGACTCATGGCATACAAAAGTTCTCTGTCGCAAGACCCTTATGTATGTTACTTCTGTAACCTCCTGGGCCACAACCACGGTAACAGTTGCACCTCTTACCACTACTGTCGACGCAACTGTTGCAACTCTCACGAATACGATAAGACTATCTGATGCGACTACAACTACTACCGTGACTAATACCACCACTGTTTTGACCACCGTTACGGAAACAGAAGTCGACCGCGTGTTCGCTGTTATCGGTATTGCATCCTCCTGCTGCTTCGTGCCTCTACTAACAACCTACCCATCTAACAACAACAACCTCTGCCGCCCCAACTGCGACGTTCTATGCCGCCTGCGCCGCAAACAATCTAATTAGCACTGCGAATGGTGGTCATCGGATTGCCCAGGTCAACTACGGCGGTTCGAGAAACCAAATCCAGGTGGGCATCTTTGCTTTCAACCCTTACGACTGCTGTGTAGCGTGCCAGCAGACTAGGAACTGCATCTGGTCCCATTTCATTGCTAGATGCGAACTCGTCATTGCTGAGTCGTGCAACCCCGAGGATTCGTTTGGCACATCATTCAATACCTCAGCAAGTGCAAGAGTGCGCCAAACGGTTAGCAATGGGCCCTGTGGGCGGATTGAGAACGGTGGAGATATCCCAGAGGATGGTTAGGAGTTCACCATATATAGTAGTTATTTTACTTCAAGTACTAGTTACCTGCACCATCTCGCTCTGAAACGGCTGTATCTTCCAATGACGGGCAGGAATGCCATGGCGAAAGAAGCCGTTGATCTCTTCGATACTACGCCCCGTCACTTCCCCCACACAGAAGTACACATATGCCAAGGTGACAAAGCACAGCCCCGTATACACAAAGCCCGTCTTGGGGCCTAGGCTGGCAGAGTAGTACAGGTACGGCAGGGTGAAGACGGTAGCCCAGACTGTGATCCAGAAGGAGGCGACAGCAACAGCGTAGATTTTGTTGCGGTTTCGTCCAACAGCCATCTCAGAGGCCTAAAGGGAGCATGTTAGACAAAATGTGTATGGTAGAAGGGGTAGTCAATACTGACGATGGTCCAGCCAAGAGGTCCCCAAGCAAAATTAAAGGCAACAATCTCAATAATCACAAAGCTAATAATCACCTTTCCAACTGTCTCACTGGGGTCTCCGCCAGGGATACCCAAACACCCGACTACAAAGATAGACACAGTCATGATCCCTGTGGTGATCAGCAAAAGTGGTCGTCGCGGGATCTTGTTGGCCAGCAGCACCGCCGCCAGGACGACAAAGACTTGGATAATAAAGACAATGAGCGTCATGAGAAACGGGTCTCTGAGCCCAATCGCTTTGGAGAAGACGGTGCCAAAGTAGTAGAACCACTGGATACCATTGATCTGCTGAGCAACCAGTGCCCCAGCGCTGTAGATCACCTTACGACGCTCGATGGGATCGGTGATGAGCTGCATCCACTCGCTCTCGGCCTCACAGGCGATCTCCTTGTCTAGATCTTGTTTTATACTCTGTACTACGGGAGCTGGATCGTACTCCTTATCCTCACGGTGAAGTACACGCAAAGATCGTGTGGCTTCTTCATCACGTCCACGACGCAGCAACCAGCGCGGCGACTCTGGAAGCCATCGAATGCCGAGGAAGATGATAAGCGGAAAGACGAGTTGGAACCCGATGGGAAAGCGGTACGCAAACGTCGTATCGTAGTGGATCACACCACGGTTGAGACCTGCGGCGATGATCTGTGAAACAGATAGGACGAGCTGCCAGCACATGAGAAGGGGACTCCTCAATGACTCTGGTGCAATCTCCTACACGCAGTACAAACCATGGTCAAAACAAGCACTTCAAGTAGCTGTAGCTAGACTGGATGTGATACGTACTCCCATGTACAGAGGCGACGTAGCTGAAAAGTTGCCCACGCCAAACCCCATAACCGCTCTCCCGGCCGTTATGACGGCGCGGCTCGACGTTGTAGACAACTGCAAGACAACACCAATAACGACGGTCACGGAGCCGCTGAGTAAGACCCCCTTTCGGCCGAGCACCTCGTTGAGCGGCGCTGCAAGGAGTGAACCCGCTAGCTCGCCCACGTTGATCATGCTTGTCATGACCGAGAGATCCTCGGGGAGAATGACATATTCCCCTTGGCTATCAGGCGTTCCAAAATCGCGGACAAACGCATCTTTCGAGTCAGTCGCGATTATACATGTGCGGAAAACTGACTCAGTCGACGGACATACCGAGAGTTGTCACTCCTGTGAAATAAACACCATCATAGCCATACAAGCAGGCCCCCAGCGCAGCAAAGCTACAGCACAGCCAGATGTAAGGATATCTGATACTGATACTGAGCATGTCTCGTAACTGCTTCTCCGCGGCAGCGAACTTCGGATAGGCGGCCGCGCGTTCCAGACGTAGCAGGGCTGACGGCTAGTCAGGGCCTTTCAAACGGCTTGTAAGGTTAGCTCTGTGTCTATTCTAAGATACAGGTTCTTGTCGAAGAGTGGATAACGACACCGAGCACCTGGTTATGGTGACTAGCGAGGATGAAAAGCTCCGACGTTGTGAGAAGCTTGTAACCATACCCATAACTTACAAGGAACCCCTGGTGGATGGACTGTATGTATGCAACAGCAATGAGTTGACGATCGCCTCGTTCTCCACGAGTCTACGAGAGCTCTCTAACTACTTACTATACCTACCTAGTTAACCCCCTTTTC